>CABFWB010009939.1:0-10991 GCA_902151455.1 Timema bartmani | reverse complement strand
AAAGGCTTTTGCAGGGGATTAGACCTTTTGTGGTTAATTGAGGAACACATTATTGATCATGTGGTTGGACATTTTTACACAAAGAACAAACGATTGCAATCATAAAAATTTGAATTTTTAGCTACTAGTCCTACTTCACGGACATGTTTTTTTCTCAGTTATTTTTGACGTAGTTATCGTTCTCCTCAATAATCTATGTATGTCATCGTCACTTTCCGATACAACTCAAAACTCTTCATTTTCAATTGAATTGAACTCACAACTATCATTTTCTTCAGAGCTTTGGAATTCTGAATCGGTACATTCAACATCAGAATACTTATGTCTATTATAGTTATCAATTGGAGAGTGAGGGAGTTCTTCCACACCTGACATGTAGTCCGTATCACATATGTCTTCTCTGTGATAGAAAATATATTGGGGCCTAAATTATAATTTCAAAATGTATATTATTTATTCTAATAAAGAACAGGCAACTTATGATTTTGCAATAGAGATAAAGCGGATTATAAAGATAAATATATTTTATACACCTATATAAGTTGTAATTTTATATATATATATATATATAGAGAGAGAGAGAGAGAAAGAGAGAGAAAAAAAATTGAACAAAACTGATGATTTGATCATTTGTGCAAGTCATGTGACATATAATAGTATATTATTTCAAAGTGAGCATATATTATATAAAGCTTAACTTTAATAACGACTTGAATCGGTTGGTGAATCAGACCAAAAATATGTATTCAAAAATGTATTACGAAATTGCAGCAATAAACTCGAGTTTGCACAAAAAGGTAGGTTTATTAATAATTTACCTTGACGAATAAAAAATATATATAATTTTTACATATTTTTTAGGTGGCTTTCCACATGTTTTCTCGTTCTATAGTTTTCCCATCCACTCTGCATGCAAATAGGGTGCATTTACTATGAAAATTTGTTTCCTCTTTACACCCTAGATTAACTCAAACCTCAAAACCTTATCACTAAATAATTCAAAGTGCCAAATAATATTCGAGAGCGATATATATAAGTTTATAAGGTACATCTTATTTGAATAAGAATGCTTCAGTTATTTTGATTAACTTTATTCAAATAAAAATTGTTTTTCTTTCTCTCTCTCACACACATATTTTTTTATGAAAGTCATATGTAATAAAAGACATCCCTTTTTGAAAGAAATAATTATTTCATTAATTATTTATCTGCAAAAAAATAATAAAAAATTGGTAGAAAAACTGTTGTTACAATAGTCAATAGCGGTCTTTCATTTGAAGTAAATTCAAAGTGCTCACACACACTTGCAAGTGCAAACATCAATTCCTACTATAATATCATATGTAGGCCTAAAATTACTGTCTAAGTAAGTTCGAAATACATAAATAATGTACACTATACCTTCCTATATTGTTTAGGTACCCAACAGGATATCTCACTGACTAACACATCATTATAGATTACTTCTAAAGGAACTACAACCTGAAACTTGACCTGCTGATACCCTTATAGGTGGGATCAACAGAGACATTTTAAATATTCAAATAGAATAGTTTCCAAAATTAAAGCCATATAAAAATGCTGGAAAAATTGCCAGCTTTAACGTATATTCTTGCATTCATACCATTTTTAAGGCAATAAAAAATCTATTTCTTATCAAGCATATTATTGAAGAGGCCACTAATTAATACTTTTACAGCTGTGGGTACAAGCTATAAATGTGATATAATGATAGTACTATAGCGTGACACGTTAGCTCGATTTGCTAGCGGGATGGTCTACTGTGCAAAGAGTTTCGGGTTTGATTTCTGGCAGGGGTGTGATATTTATTATATGAATAATTCTCGGCCTTCTTGTGAATGTTGTATATTTCTTAGAATTCAATAATTCTATTTAACAGTGGAAACTTACCGCCTTCCTAAAATTATCAAATATTTGAACAATAAAATCAATTTAATTGTAACCACTTGACTTTTTGGGTTTGCTACTTTAGGTAAAGTGCAAATACATATATATGTTCATGCTTCAACATATATATACATACATACATACATGCTTTCATAATCACCATTTATGCACACAATATATTTACCTACGGCCTAGTCCTAACGAATTTGAGGAAAATCGTCCAGATGATTTAAAATGTAGATAATCTCAAAATTTTAATGTTAATTAAAATAGAATTAATCAATAAAATGTATCATGCATATAGTCCCATATGGACTAAGATCTAAGCTCTGACTTACAGTATAAATATTCTTACCTCTAATTAAAATATAAATACAAATTAAAACATAATTTAATTGAAATTAATAATGGCAGTTTTCACTAAATTGAAGATCATGAAACTATTTTTTCTATATGCATATTAATGTATTCAGAGTAATACGTTTGCCAATTTAAGTTCTATAAAATAATGCCTTTTTCTGTATTAATAATTACTAAACTAATTCAAATAGCTAATAAATTAAAACACTATAAACTGCCCAAATTACTTTTTTTTTCATGAAAAAGATTCTTTATGCAATAGCTGGAAAAAGTGATTTCAAATGTTAAGTATTTATTTCATCATTCTTGTTATGCAATGTGTCGAAACCTTTGCGATCGCTTACAGGCACTTTTGTTTATTTGTTACTGATTCTGAAAAACCCCTAGAATATAAAATAAACATAAAGCGTATCTGCCTTTATAATACATTATGTTCAATATCGGTTTCAAAGCTTGACGTTTTCCAGGTTGGGATGGAAGGAACCATTGTTTATTATTTTAATTATATATATAAAATTATTTTAGTAATTATATATATAAAATTATTTTAGTAATTATATATATAATTATTTTAATAATTATATGNTAATTATATGTATATATATATATATATATATATATATATATATATGTTTATTTCAGTTCACACTGATCACAAATAAAACACAAATCTAAAAATTACTACATGTTTCAACAATATAAAAACTCCGGCAGTGATTTAAAGATCTTTATCACTATAATATTAAGATAACTATTTCAGGAGACAGCTTGTGAATTATCGTTCAAACATAAATCTCGCATGGACTGCAGATTACTTGGGTTTCTGTGATAATACAGATGGAATAACTGCTGTGTGTTGCGTGAACTGTGGAGGCGGGCTATCACCCGTTTTTGTCAACTAAGCTACACTTCCCTACAAAGTTTTGATCTCTTGAGCCAACTTGGAATTACATTGAATATTTTTATGTCATATGGAAATCAAGTTATTCAGTAAAACGTTGCATATTTAAGTATGAATATGTTTTGTAGTCTTAAGTATACACATCTATAAATCTTATGAATACTAATATTTAATATTTTTAGATGAATTAGTATCAATAGACAATTGTGGAATTGTGTTGATTTTAAGGGAACTTTAAGCATATGTACATAGAGTATGCTTCTAATTAGGTAAAATATCAGCTTTATCAAATCGGTATAGTATTAAAGATACTAAATTTCAATTTTCTAATTTTTATTTTAAAAAGCGTGGTCTAAAACTAGTTTCAGAAAATTTAAAAAGTGAAGTTTCTTACCCTCATGTCTTGTTAATAAAGATACATAAAAATACATTAATGGTGTGTAAAATTTCATAGAAGAATAATCTTTTGAATGGCGAAAAAAAAATCTGTACAAATGGCCTTAAGAGTATTTAATGCACACATGTCGATAACTTCGGCCAGTCCTTTGAATCTTGTTTTAGTTACATAACACGTGTGTCCTCATAGTGAGTGTTAAGTTTAAGATGTATGTGTTTAAAAATTATAATGTACAATATCAATCAAATTTGCATCTGTTGACCTGCAATGCTTTGAATGTTGAATTAAATTTTCAAAAAGCTTGTTTGAAATTGTAATTTAAGTGGTTATAATTAAAAGCAATTTGATGATTATGTGCAATTACACCCTAATTTAGTAATTTAGTAAAAAGTACTTGCAGAAAACATGACATAAAAACATTTATATGTGCAGTATACAATGGTAAAAATGTTATTATTATTATTATTATTATTATTATTATTATTATTAGCACTGCGTCTTACTACCCGTTCGGGTTATACGCACTTACGCTAATGTGCAATGGTAGGGTGATTGTGAGATGAAATGGAGGGCCCACAGTTTAACGTGGAATCCGAACCACGGTGGAGGCCTGGCATTCCTCACATTCACAAGTTGTGATTAATACACATCTTTGATTAATACACATCTTGTCAGAGGTGAAGGAAGGGTTTGGCATTCAGATAAATCTGTGCTGGGACCGAGGTTTGAACCCGGACCCCTAGCACAGAAGTCTGACACCTTCCCCCTAGACCACCAGGTCACCCTGTAAAAATGTTGATACACTATTAGTGTTATTCTTTGATATTATTGAAAGTAGCAGCGGATGATCACATGACTTGACATCTGACTTATGTAAGCTGTTTGAGTAACATTTAAAATTGAATAAAATTTCCTTACCATTTAAACTGAGATTGCTATGCTTCTTATGTTATGTTCACACTATCCTTTGTTTTACAGATTTTCGAACTACAAACAGTGCCAGTCAGTCGTTGCCATTTCTTACACCAAAGCTTCAAGTCTCGGTCAGCCTGTTCACACCACCTGGCTCACTACCATACCTCTCTTTCCCCCACCCCAGGCCTTTAAATTTGACTATTATATGCAAGTGAACCATCCTAGCGAGTGACTGCGCAATTGGATGTCCAATATAACATACAACATACAAGGGGGCAGAAAAAGGCAACAAGAGTGAGCTGTTGGAGTTCTTGCTTAGAATGTCTGAGCAACGACATAAGAAACTCAGAACACGCAACTCACACTTGGTAGCGGAAAGAAAATTATGGTCGCCCTCAAAATAGACTTATATGTAAAAAAATATCATATACGGACACTATTCCCGAGGGTAAAATGGCATTAAGGAAACTTGAAGTCATTTTAGTGGCATTTATTGCAAGCTTTCAAAATTAAACATATAAGCAACAAAAATAGAGATTTTAAATTAAATAACAATATATAGAAATAGTTAATATATATATTATATATATATATATATAGAGAGAGAGAGAAAGAGAGAGAAAGAGAGAGAGAGAAAGAGAGAGAGAGAAAGAGAGAAAGAGAGAGAGATAGCAGAGCAGGCTGATAAAAGCATTATACATGAAATAAGATCATAGGACCTCAATAATATTCAAAGTAGAACGTAAAGAATTAATTAATACGCAGTGAAAGGGACAACAATATCTAGCTATCTCCACTACACATGGAAACTAACTAAAAGCCTAAGGCGACACTCGCCAAAAACATTATTCATTATACCTATCCTCGTAACTCAAAAGCAAGGTATCATTAGCTTTCCTTAACCTTTCTAACCTTACAATATATTGTCTAACCTTACAATTTGTATATTTCGCCAAAAGAAACATTTAATAAATTTTGTTACAAAGTTCATCCTCCATTAAGGAATATATTAAATTTATTAAATTCCTTTTTAACATATAACAGTAAAAAAATCTAATGATTTCATATTATAATATGTCCGTGCCATAAATATCATTAGTTTTTATTACGATTAGTCGAAGAATAAACAAAAACCAATATACAATTAATTGATGTCAAAAAGTAAACATTTAAGCTCATATCAATATATATCAAAGAAATCGATTCTAAGTTCCATTTTATTTTATCTATGCAAAATGTTTTACTGTTCATAATTCTTCATTATTTAAAAGGAAATATTAATAGCCGAAAAGTAAATTTTGAAAACATAAAAAAAAATATACATAAAAGTTTGTTTAAAGAGTTATTTATACCAAAATGGAATTTTGTCCTTACATTTTCATGATAACGAAGACTAAGCTTCCCACTCCTCTAATCTAGTAAAGCACAAGAGTGTAGTCAAAGAGTGAACACCAAGGGTCTTATCGGCACTATATATGCAGAAAACCAGAGGACACTGGAGAATAGGAAAAAGGTGGGGGAAAACATATGAGTAACCATAGGGAGGGGATGCACGCGGCAATAGTAACGTATAGAACACTCTCCAACCAACAGGACTCTTCGAGAACATTTCTCTTTACTGATTAAGTTCTTTGGAATGTGTTGTAGTGGCTCGCTCTGACGGGTGTGGTTTGAACCTTGCCGGCCGTGGTCAGTCTATAACGTGCTATTACAAAGTTCACTAGTGCTGGTGGAATGCTCCTCGGCTCGAAGCTCAAGGCGCCGGGATGGTGAAATAGGGTGAGTCGTGTTTACTTCTACAACTTGACTATCCACTTGTAGCCAAATACTACATAAGAAAGTTGACAAAACATTCAAATCAATTATAATATTTCCACATTTTATTGTTAACACTAATATTATATTTTACATCTGCATTCAAGTGAATCAATTTTCTCTTTGATGAACTAGAAAGTGTTGAATTTAGAGTGAGCTCTAATAGATAAACATTAGGTTGTTGCTGCATAGTTAAACCTAGGGTTAGGAATCGTTGTTGATTACTTTTGACATTTTTGTGGTGGATCTATTTCTCTTGAATAATAAATAATGTAAACTGATATTTTTTTTTACCAAGAAAGCAATAAGACAAACACACAATATTCAATTTTGTAGAAAACATTAGATATCATAGAGATAAATATAAACGCAATGTCAATCAAATGAATCGCTTTTTATCCATTACCAATAAAATAATTTGATCTCACTATGAACATTTGTAACAGATGTAGTTGAGCTACTTGTAAATAAATTCACACTTCTTTAGAATCAGTTTTAAATTATGTAAACATAACAAATGTTGATATAGATTAAAATGTATTGTTAGAAAACTATATTTTATTTAAATATTAAATAAAATAGTTTTAAAAACATATGTCCCCTCAACTCCAATTGCGTGACTAGACCTGTTAGTCGTGTTCCCTGATTCAAGTCAGTCTAAACGAACACTTAAGGTGTTACCGCTGTCTCCTAAAGAAGCATGTAAATTTATGTTGTCATGTCATGGGTTCACTCCCCGCTTAAAACCAAAGTTCTGTATGCTATGTCTACTCAATCAATCCTTGTATAAACAGTAAATCACAAGCCAACAGGCCTCTCTGTATCTATTGTTTTACATACCTATAATAAATTATTAAATTTAATGTCGACCTATTACCTTTTGTTTACTATGTTTAAATGTTCTAATAGATAACCAACCTTTATATCTTTATATAGACCTGTTAGAGCTAGGTAGCTTATAATAATTTTACATAGTAAATTACGGTATGTTAATATTTTCTAGATTTAACTTGCTATTATGTCTCAAATCATGAAACATGCAATTATTGGATTCAAGAATTGAGCCTAAAGGTTTTGGCTCTAGAATTTAGAAAACTACCAAACATTTTCCCATTTGTTGAAACTAACCCTAATATGAATATTATTTTTAAGTGATGTGTAGTAAAATTACAATTTCCAATATCCATTGTGTTGAGATCACTTTACATTTATCTATAAGATGTAAAGATATCAACATTATCGTGTAAAAGTGATAAGGGAACTTTTTACTTCATCTCTGGGCGGTCTCTGGGCTACTTGATTTCCTGTTTTTATGTTAACCACTTAAATTGTTTCTAAGGTTTGCAAGTATCTTAAAGTAGCATCACAAATTAAATTAGGAGAATTTATATATATATATTTTTTTGTCTGGCCAATCTCTAGTGTTTTTCTTTTAAAATAAAATGACTGTGAAAAAATTATTATAATTATTTCCATTCCTTAGGCAGGGTGGTTTAAAGTTTTTAATCCCAAGGTCCAAATTTGAGTATCTGTTTTCACCACACGCCGAAGATATATTTAGTAGTTCCATCAACTTAATAATATAGTCCCACAAACAACCCTTAAAAATTATTTTGAATATTATATATAAATTGTATTTTTGTTTAGTACAATCATTTCCATTTGGTCAGAAAAGTTAAATTAATAAATCAAAAATATTTTATGAAATATCACTCACTTTTGCCAAACAACTTAGCACTATAAATCTACCTATACAAATTTTTATTTATCAAATAAATGCATAATAAGATTCAACCATGAGCGTGTCTAAAATGTTATTTGAATCATCAGGCAATCACCAATATTTGTCTGGTAAATATTAAAGAAAGTGGGAATTCAAGAGTTTATAAGGTCAATATTTTATTTATAAAGGACAAATTATTTTTGTTTGTATGCTCTTTTATTATATTGTATTGGACTTGAACAATATTGCATACAATATGTTCCACTAAATGTGTTACAAATCATCTAACATGATCAATGATAAACCCGACTCGGTGGCGTAGTTGGCTAACGCGCTGGTTTTGTGTTGAGCTATGACGGGGAGATTGAGGTTTGAATCTTGGTCGAGTGAACCGGGGGCTGATTTTCCTAAATGGTTTTCCACTCTCCCTCTAACACATGTGGGTTCACTTCCTCTAAATTCAACCTTCCCTATTCCTAACACATTAGTGTAATTAGTACTTAAGCGCATGGCCCGTATGGGTCGTAAAACGCAGTGCTAAAAAAACTAGTCTAATACCTTATTATTATTATTATTATTACTACTATTATTACTATGGTACTTTGATATCAATGTGCTTGATTACAGTACCTGTAATCTGAGGTAGGAAAACATTCAGGTTTACAACCCCAGTACCAGTTAAAGCAAATTAAAACTGTTGATTTCAAAATTATTTATTAGGTTTCACTGGAAAGAAGTACAATCATGTTTTTTACCACACAATATTTATAATATACACATGATATGTTCTTTCTAACAGTGAGGGTTGGAGCAGCTTGTATTATGTTCCGTAATTCTTGGCACGGAAAGTATCATAGCCCGCCACTAAAGCCTGTGTAAAGTTTGTGTCTTAATATTGTGCGAGTATAGACACTATAATAAATAATTATAAATAAGAAAATGCGAGGATTGTGTATGCTTATAGCAAAAAAGTTGTACAGTAACGAAGGGCGAAAAACATGGTACAACTAATTGTGTTTGTGGATTTTTTATTAGTAAGTTCAAAATTTAAGAATTTAGAGTTGAATTCACAAAACAATACACCCACCTTAGCATAAAGGGATTAAAAATATACTCTCCTGTGTAGAACGAAAATATTAGTTCCCTCTCCCTCGTTGGAACATACATTTAGCATCAATATTAGCAGTGTTAACCCACTAGTTCCCCCCATGTTTCACCTCATGAAAGGTTTGTAAGGCCAAGATGCTGTTTAAGAAATGTAGTAGATGAAAGATGTCCACATTTGGTATGTGTGCTAATACAAGAACAAAGAAAATGTTCCTCTGTGTTTCTAGCTGGACTTGGAACCAGTTATAGTCTACATTACTGATGTTTTGATTCGCCAACTGCAATGATTCTAATAAGGTTCCAAATGTAATAGTCCAGGGATGTATAGGCAATCAAGACTAGACTCTCAGGTGGTGTAAGTCCAGATGGTGAATAAAAGTTTCTTAGGTGGTGTAAGTTCATGCGGTGAAGACCAGACTCTCATATGGTGTTAAGTCAATGCAGTGAAGCCCAGCTTTGGCGGAACTCTCCATGAAGATTTCTAACAGGAACATCAACGTATCCCTGGCACAAAAGTTTGACGAAGATAAATGATATAATCACATCCATACAATAAAGGAGCAATTTATCTTTGTAACAAACATCAATAGACTTGTCCTTTTTAGAAATTTTGTTACCTCATTTATAACTTTGCATTTATGTTTAGGGAGTTTGTCAATCATAAAAGAGAGCTCCTTTACCCATGGATAAACTTGATACATTACTTTATGGTAAATAGAGAAGATGATACCAAGCCCTCAAAAATTTAGTCAGGTAAATTCAAATTCAACATTCAGATTATAAACCTATATGAGAATTGAGATAGTAGGCTAAATATGTTAGTAACCCTTTTATTATTTTAGTCACTTCTACTCTCAGGAGTGCAAATACATACTGTAGGCCTATTTAAAGGAAATCTGGTACCAACAAGTTTTTTAGCACACCGTCTTACTAACCGTTCGAGATAGATGCCTATGTAGCCTACTATTTTATGATTATGTGTTAGGCATGAAGGTTTTATTTATAGAAAGAGCATCCGCATTTGTGTGGAGTGAGAGTTGAATGCCATTTAGGAAAAAAACACTCATTAGGCCCTACAGGATCGAACCTCAATCTCCCAGTCATCGGCAGCCAGGCTATTGCGAGCGTGACGCCTTAGACCATGCGTCCACCAAAGCGGGTTAAGCAACTAAAACTAGTTTACTCCTAAGGCCCCTATTATAATTCATAAACCTGTGTGCAAGCTTATGTACGTCTACAATAGAGATTTGTTAAAATGTTTTTTAATTGATAAACATTATTTGATTTCTCAGGTTTTGTAAATCTTACTGTCATAAGAATGTGGGGAATCCAAGAATACTAAATTCAGAATTCAACCTAAGTGATAGGCCCCCCCCCCTCTCACTCTCTCTCTCTCTATATATATTTTTTTTTTTAAAGTTACCTGTAACTAATATTTTCTTTAAATTAAAACTCTCTTGCATATCTACTAATGATTTTACATCCAACTAGCTCACACAAGGATACCTACATTATAACTGAACTTCTGGGTGAAAATGTAATATAGGCCTAGTATAGCGGAAACAGCCGCAGGAAAACATCCACCGGAAGTCCCATATTAAAATAAAGTAATACATATTTTAAGGTTAAATCCTAACTATTATAAATGCGAATTTGAGTTTGTTTGTTTGTTACGCTTTCACGCCTAAACTACTCGACCGATCATCATAAAATTTCGCATACATGTTGTCATGGCTACAGAAAAGGACATAGGGTACCTTTCATCCAGAATAAATGCGAATGTGAGTTTGTTTGTTTGTTACGCTTTCACGCCTAAACTACTCGACCAATCATCATAAAATTTCGCATACACGTTGTCATGGGTA
>CABFWB010009938.1:0-10996 GCA_902151455.1 Timema bartmani | reverse complement strand
TGTTTGAACCTTTCTAAAGTATATTTAAAAGTGTTTTTATTATTTTGTAACTATTTGTTATGTTTGAACCTTTCCTTAAAGTGTATTTAATTTTTTTTATTATTATTTTGTAATTACCTGATATGTTTGAACTTCTTCTTGAAGTTTATTTAAATATGTTTTTATTATTTTGTAACTATCTATTCTATTTGAGCATTTACTTAAGGAGTATTTAAATGATTTTTTTTATAATTTTGTAACTATTTATTATGTTTGAACTATCTCCTAAAGTGTATTTAAATGGTTATTTTTTTGTTTTTTGTAACTACTTATTATGTTTGAAACTTATCTAATTGTGTTTTTAAAAGTTTTTAAAATTATTTTGTAGCTGCTTAAGGTGTTTGAACCTAATTTGCGTAGCTACATGTAGTAATTAAACCTTCCTTTAAAATATTATATATTGTGGTTTAAACCTTTCTTTGGATTGATTATATAGTATTTAATTATTTTATTTTAATAATACATTTTTAATGTGGTAAATCATGTCACGTCATCATCTTATTAATAAAATAATCCGAGTGACCATAGATGTACTTTATATGCATTCTCTCTTACACCTGAAATCCTTGCCTCATAGTACGCGTCTGAAAGTGAGTATTTTCTAGTATAGATGTTTTGCTGGAAAAAAGTAATTTACCTATCTTCAATGCGAGCGAAGCCGAGGGCAAACTCAGAGTTAGAATATGTGCCACAATACTTATGCCTTTGTTGCGCTTGGTGAGTGACCGCTGTTTGAAGACCGCGCTAAGACCTAGGGCCAATCATATTGCTCTAAATGTATGGTTCTCTGTACTGGGTTAGGGAATGTTAATGCGCGGACCGGGTACTGGGGTGCTAGCCCATGTAGACCGTGATGGTTCCGAGGGCGCTTTTGCTCGTAACGGTTGAGGGAAATCAGTGGGTGTGTTAGCTCATACTGGATGCGGTGGCTAGCCTTAGGGTTTGGGGTGGTCATATAATGTCGCGTGACAAAGTTAGATCTTAATTTGCCAATAATAATTAGATTTTCATCACAAAATATATATTAATGTCATGTGAGTTTTAAAAACAATGTGTTTTTTATAATTTTCAGGTCAAAGCAAAATTTCCAACACTGTATTACTAATTGAAGTTATGTTTTCGGACTTAAGCCATATTTCTGATTATGGCCTTTGTAATAACAACCAAAATTTCAGAGTTTATTATATACCCAATGCAGCTCAAGCCCTAAAACATTAATTTATATTCAAACAATGGTCACAAAAGCCTGCAAACCATAAAAAAAAAGATTAATATAGTAATTTATTGAATTAGAAATAAAATAGATAAAGAATGTTAAAGAAGATTGAGCGACGTAGTGTTCACAGATTTTCTTAGAGGGAACTGAACAAAACAAGAGAGCAACACCAGGCACTACAAAGATTGCATAAGTGTCTGCTTACAAGTACAGTACATTTGATTAGTGTAAATCCACTTATAGTGAAAGAATTATAAACATTAATGCAACATTCGCACTAATTCTGAGCACTCTTATAGGAAGAACAAAATAATGTGTAGGAATGAGATACTGTGAATCTGAAAGATAAAATATATATATATACCTATACAAGTGTTAGGACTAAAATTTAAGTCCAAGATTGTAACAATTTGTTTCAAATTTATCACAAATGAGTGGTTTGGTGAACATTTCAGCAACTTGTTCTATTGATGATACATATTTAATGTCAATGATTCCTGCTTTATATTTTTAACGAACAAAATGGTACGTGTTTGGTGCGCTTGTGGAACACTTGGTTTTGAATCAATTTTATAGCACTTTGATTGTCAATACACAGGGTTGTACACTGCACTCACTACCTTGTCGATATAAAATAGAAGATGATGAATCCAAACTAATTCTCTTGAAGCATTGGAGGCAGCTACATATTTTGCTTTGGTGATTGAAAGAGATACATAAAGTTAGCGTTGTGAAGCCCACGTGATGGGTGCTCCACACATTTTGAAGGTGTGCTCCTGTTGTTGAATATCTTGTGTCAACATCATTCGCGTAGTCGGAGTCAGAATAATCAATCAGCGTATACTAACAATTTTCCATTGAGTACTCGATGCCAAGGTCACGCTTGCCCTTTAAATATTTTAAAATACGCTTCCCTGCGTTACCGTGTGCGTCTGTGGGTTGGGTCTGGTATCTACTGATGATGTTTGTGGCATATGCTATGTCTGAACGAGTTGTAAAGGCCAAGAACATCAATGATCCAACTGCTTCTCTGTAAGGAAAGCTAGTGTTCTTATTTGATTCTTCATCCAAGGAAAGAATAGAATTTAGGTATGCTGGCACACTTGTGGTTTTTTGCATCTGATTGAACCTCTCAAACAATCGATTAACGAAATATTTTCCACAAATTGATATTGATCAGTTGGCTTTATTTCGCTGTACTTCAAGTTCTACAAAGTTTCCGAGTGGACTCTCTTTTATATAGAAGATCTTTTCATCTCGGTGATTATGGTGTTCAATGCGATTTCATCTCCTAAGAATATGAGTCATCATCAACGTACAGAATCAGTAAATGATTCATTGATTCATTGATGATGCAATGATATACACATACACACCCACACATACACACCCTGATCTACTTTGCACTGAGTAAACCTGAAGGACTGTAGAAAATTGTCAAACTTTTCATTCCAGCATCTGGGGGATTGTTTAAAGCCATAAATATACTCTTGTAGCTTGAAGACGACCCCTTTACAGACGTTGATGCCATCTGGGCGATCAATGTAGACGTTTACTTTCAAAACCCTGTAGAGAAAGGCTGAGTTGATGTCAAACTGGAAAGTTTTGTATTTTCTTATGACTGCTATCTCGAGCAGTATTCGAACGGTATCATATCTTGCTGTAGGAGCATAGACTTTGTTGTAGTTGATGACTTCAACTAGAGAAAAACTTTTTGTCCATAATCTTGCTTTATAACGATCAATTTCTCCATCAGCTGCTCTTTTCACTTTAAATACCTATCTTGATCCAATAGATTTTTAATTTTGTGGCGACGGGACTACATCCCATGTTTTATTTATTTCTAAGGCACTTATTTCTTCTTGAATTGCTGGCTTACATTTGTAGCATGAGGAGAATTTATGGCTTCAAAGTATGACTGAGGTTCGTTTGCTTCCACAAAACTTGCTTCATAGCGTGCAGGTTTTCACAAATTCTCTCGTGGGCCTAACTGACGGTTTTCTACTCCTGCCCCACCCAAGTTTTCTTCCTCATGTAACTTCCCGTTGATGTGCTCTTCAATGTTGTCTAGTTTATTGTTTTTGTTATTTACTATATTTTCATCAAACTTGACTTTCTCTGAAGCTACATCTCCTTTGTTAGTCATTGAGGGAATTTAGTAGGCTGTTTGCCTTAGAACACTAGCACTGGAATTTACATTGAAAATTACGTTCCGAGATACTCTTATTTTCCTGGTTGCCAAGCCAAACAAATGGTAATTTTTGAGTCGTTGTCGTATCTGACGAAAATGAGTTTCTTACTATTAGGTTCATGTTTTAAACGTTGCTTTTTTTTGGAATAAGCATGAATGCTTCACTTTGGAAAACTTTTGCATGCTACAATATTGGTTTCCTGTTGTTCCAAATTCTGTACGGTGTAGAGTTTGGAGTTTGAGTGGTTTTAGTTCTGTTGAGTATATAGATTGCCGTGTTCACTGCCTCTGCCCTCAAGTACACTGGCAAGTCCTCTGTGTATAGAATAGACCGAGGAAGAATTATATGCGTTAATCCAACAACAAGATGATGATGATGATGATGATGATGATGATGATGATGATGATGATGATAATAAAAGGATAAACTATCTTTTTTCCTGGAGTGATATGTTCACATATTATATTGAAATGTTGAGTGAAAGGCTATCCTTGTAATTTTGCTTGTTCCTGCCAGATGCGACTGCTCACTGTTTCATATTAAATGCTGCTAAGACTGCCTTATAACAGGAATGAAGAGGAACTAACAAATTAGTAACATTAATAAACAATATTCTTATCAAGCACAAAAAGTTTTTGGCTCACTTTATGTGCAACAATAAATAATGTTTAATAAACAGAAACAACCAGGAATATAGTAGTAAATAGAAGGAACAATAAAAAATGGGAAATAATGGAAGTCAAGCAGTAATAATAAATAGAGGAATGGTCTGGAAAGAGTTTTAAATCCAGCCTGGTAACTTAGGAGTCAGCATTACTATCGTATGAACTAAATGCTACCTACAAGCGATAACTAAACAAATGGTGGTTAGGTATATTTAGCCTCTGAGCCCTTGGGAGTGAGTGACAGCTAGTTTGGTTTGAGGGTTATTAAGGGGAAGGGGGAGAATAGAAAACTGTGTTATATTTAAAAGTACAGTAATTAGTTTCAAGACAGGGTGGCTACAAAACATATTTTATAAAATTCCCTGACTTTTCCAGGTTTTCCAGGCAACATTTTTCAATTTTCCCTGNGACTTTTCCAGGTTTTCCAGGCAACATTTTTCAATTTTCCCTGAATACTTTTTCCAGTTTTAATGGTGGATGATGACTTGTTTTATTTATTATTTATCACATACTAAAAAAAGTTTGTATCTACTAAACATAAACAGTTTTACCAGTTATTTTGAAAATTAAAATGTTATTTTATTTAGGTATTATTAACATTTGTTTTAGTGTTTAGTTGCGAAATTAATGGGATATTTTAGACATATTTTTTAATTCCCTAATTTTTCCTTATTTTTAGTTAAATTCCCTGATATTTCCGTTTTCCCTGTCATTCAAAAATTCCCTGACTTTTCCAGGTTTTCCCTGTTTTCCCTGTCTGTAGCCACCATGCTGAAGAGAAAGAGCTGCAAACATTTTCAATGCGTTGAATTTCCTATTTTTCTTTCACAAGCTAGGTTTTCAATAAATTGGAAAGGTTATTAAATATAATCTGTATCATTTACATTACATAAATATCCTAATTAAATATACTGTAAAATAGTAACAAGAGCAAAAAATAAGGCAGTGCTCGATGTAATAGAAAAAATGTATTTGCTTAGCTTGGAAACAATGTTATTTATTTTTTCCCTCCACTAAGTCTTCAAATTATGAACATGTAAACTCTTGTATTTATATATACTAGAATTAATTTAAAAAGCACAATTAAAATATGCAATCTATTGTATACACAGAATTATAACTAGCAAGTTTTGATAAAATTTTGTTTAAAAGTGGACACAAATTTACTAAAAATAGCACATGTCCCAAAATGAGATGTGGGTTTTTTATTTACATCCCGTGGCCTGGTACAGTTTTTTATTCAAGCCATTTATGTTCCCCTACTGACTTGCTAGGTCTGCCGTAGCTGTACATGTCTTATAATCCAACTTAAGACTAGGACAGGCACAACATCCTGTCACTGGCCGTTAATTTATCAATGTGAAAGGGTGTACCCACATTTCATCAATAATAAATTTTTGGCCATGCCGGGAATCAAACCCAGGACGCTTAGCTCAGTAGGCAGACACGTTACTGACTGAGCCAAGACGTAAAACAGATGTGGTTCATTCTTTTATTTTTTTCGACTATTAAGAATTAATCAAGCTTTGCATTACCTATAAATACACAAAAACAAAAAAGGGCACTTTACCTAAAGCAACAAACATAAAAAGTTTATTTTCTCTATATTGTGTGATTCCAATTCAAACAAATATATCATACACAAAAACAAGTAAGGGTGCATTACCTAAAGCAACAAACATAAGTTTATTTTCTCCATTATAATGCTGATTACAATTTATAGAAATATGATAGCCATATAGTTTGCAATGTATTATGATTTTCTAAACGTCAAAAGCTGTAGTGTGTAAATGATTTATATTTTTTTTTAAGTTTCTCATATATAAATTTAGTATAGATATAATTATTATGATTGTGACTTTTTTTAATCTCATATGGTTTATCTTTGTGTTCATCCCTTCCCTTGACTCAAAAATAATGCTGCATTAAAGTAAATATTGTCCTGCAGTGTCTCTTTGCCTTTGATTAAATAATGACATAACCAATTCCCAGTGTCAAAGCATAATAATTAAAAACAACCAGCGTGGGGGAAAAAAAAGATAGCTTGATTAAATTTATTTCACGAAGCTTCATAGACTCAAAGCGGTGGTCTAGGGGTTGAGTCGTTGGCTCGCAATCCATCGATCACTGTTAATGGGGAAGTTGAGGTTTGAATCTCAGCCGAGAGAACTGAGAATGGTTTTCTCAAACTGATTTATCACTGTGGTTTTCCCATTTTCACTCCACACAAATGTGGGTTCTAATTCTCTTACCTACCTTCTTTATCGCTACCCCATTATATTAAGCCACTAATAGACATTGTGCTGGACGTATGAAAAAAATTAGCTTATAACTGAAATGATCCAAGAGAATTCCAGGTACATTAACACCTTTAAAACAAAAGTGATACCACTTTAATCAAAATTAGGTTTTAGAAAGAAAAAATTATAGGCTACATTATATTTAAATTAGGAACTACTAATTCTGTCAGCTAAAAGTAAATACTTGACTTAGGTATTAATTATAATAATCTAAGTCTAATCATAGAGACAACATAAAGACGTGATACACACATTTACCACTATCTTATTTTAAATTTGGTAATAATATCCTTTACTAATATGGTCAAATCAATAGTGTCAACCGTTTTTCCATTGCATCTGATCAGAATTATAACAAGATGTAGCTTTATCACACTCACTCTGTGAGATCGGGTCATGATATACAAAGCTAATATTCAACCAAAGGAATGATCCCAAAATAAGTGGTGTGCACAAATAAATAATAATAATTTTACAAGTTATATAAAAAGCATTTCCCTCTGAACTAAATATTTGGCACATGAAAGATAAAAACGGAAATACCTTATGCTGCATGTAATATTTTAATTTGTTCATTCTGGCTACACTAAATTTCATCAATTATTTTCAATGTTTAGAAATATTAGTGGGACCAGTATTGAAAGCACTTGGTCAATACTAGTTATAGTGTTAAATAACTACAATTAATAATCAACCATACTTTAAAAAACAACATAACAAAGCTTGTTCCTTGTTTTGGGTTGTTGTTGAAATCTCTTCGCTTACATGGATACAATATAGGAAGGATTTTGGATAAGCAATAAACATGAATACCAAGGATCTATGAGTTCAGGAAGCAAACAGTCCATATAAAATGCTGTTAGCCTGCCAATAACTTCTTTTTCTAGAAATTATCATCACGTTCAGCTTTTTCCACGCGTATGCACGGTTCAACTGGTGTCCATATTACATACAGGCAGCTGACCCTGGATTTTAAAATATTACTGATATCGTCTGTTTATGGCGTCGATATTTCTGTCTTCATTAACTTTTCATATAGCAGCCTTTGGACTCATTGATACAGCTGAGAACGGACAATTTACATCCACTATCCCATCATTCCCGATCAAGCTATCTGATGTAGCACCAATAAATACCAAATTAGGGTCAATGAAGAGGCCGCATCTTTTAACGTGAACATTTAAAATCGCCTCCTAAGTTTATATGGCTTTGTGTTCATTTTCTCTTCCATATGATATAGTGGTTAGATGCTGTAGATCAGTGTATAAACATTGTTTTACCATATTCTCGCAGCAAGTTGCTGAAAGACGGTTGAAGACTTACCCAAAACTCCTGTCTTCTAATCATAGTTCAGAATCATTCTGATTTCTAGATTGACATTTGATGTCTTGTAGTTTTTCCTTGGGTTGTTGAAGACTATCAAGTAATTCTTTTTTATATATCTGAAAATCTTCATCACAAATGTTGGGGCATGGTAAATTTACACCATAATAGGCGTTTATTTTCTTAATTTGCTGTGGAAAAAAATTTGTTTGACTTGGTATAGTTTGAATCCCGTTGTGATTCCTCATGTTTCTTTTGGGGGAGATATACTTTCGGCGTTTTTTATCTTCTACCAGCTTAGTAAATTTTCCTGGTCTTGATCCATATATTTGTTTGTGCAGCTTGTAGTGAAGAGCAGTAGTATTATTTCTGGCAACAGCAACAGTACATCGAGCTAGATATAAATATGATATGTATATATTGTGCATAGTTGATGCGTTTTCCACTGGTCTTCTCCACAATTGCAGCATTATAGTGCTCTATACAGTTATTGTTTGTATTGTACTGTAAAACAAGCTGTGACAGCTTTTGAAGAAGGCCCCTTTCAAGAAGAGATGGATTGATATTTTTTATTTCCCATGTCAAGAAAAAGTATTGTGATCGTGAAAACAATTTAAGAAATTATGACAATTTTTTACGTTTTATTTGAGCACAAACACAAAAAAGTGGATTTTACAATTCTGCCTGTCTGTATGATTCAAAATGGTTTAATGAATTTTGTTCACACTTGAAATCTATATAATAAAGGTTTATATCACAAAACTTTTTTTTAACCGAGCCCTTCAATTAAGGGTCGATTATTGATGAATACATTTTTTTAATTCCAAATTTTTCAAAAATAGACTTAACGATTATGTTTAAAATGTATATCTTGGATTTGTTTGACATGATAAATAGCACTATATAATCAGTTTTTGAGCAAAAATTTGTTAAAGAGCAAGGATAATTTACCAATGACTAATTTTTCAAAAACTTAAAATATCTTACAATTGGATATACCAATTTGGTTCCAAATGGGTACCTTGGTAGTATTTTACATAACAAATAACACTGTTTACTTGTGTTTAGGGTAAGATCTCATGGGTAAAGGAGGCAGCCACAGAAACGGTAGATAGAGCTTATTGGTGAATACACCAAAAGGTCCACTTCATTAAAGGAGCTAGAGTCTCCACCCTATCAAAACATCCACTAATTTTTCCTGACATAACTAGTTATATCCAGTCTATCTCATCACATCCTATCCCTCTTAGCTAGTTTCATCCAGTCCACCTTATTACACCCTATACCTATCTATGGGTGTCCACAGAAATTTATACGGGGGTGGGGGGCTGGGGAAGGGAGACTTTATAAATTACAGTTGTTGATAAAACTGTAAATAAACTACCGTTTTATTTTTGCTGTATAGGTATCTAACCAAGGATACATATTCACAAAAAACACATAGGTACCTTTTCAGGTAATATGCTTTATTTACATCAAAATTTGGAAAATTGCTTCATTGAAACAAAGGAACATTATATTTTAGAGTAAAACTGAAATAAGAACAAAAAGTCATATAAACAAAGAAAACCAAAGTAGTGTATATAAAACAAAATCTTACAAACTTTGAATTTAAAATAACCAATAAATAAACATTTTCTTAGAAAAAGTTAATTATGAAAGGAGCTTTCATAATCATAGCTTGTATCACACAAAAAATAAAGATGGGTGAATTGAATGTAACTTAAGAAATTACACAAAACTTAATATCGTAATTTATCACCTTTGAAGGTGACTAATAGTATTATGGTCTGTTGCTCAAATTTATTAATAGCTAGAGTAATAAAATCTTGTTTTACAATAACTTTTCTTATGTGAACACTTTGCATGCACAGCCCACATAATCTATTTTCACCCAATGTAGATCGAAGCCAGGTTTTCACCCTCAAAAGACTAAACGATCGTTTGATTGTACATGTAGTTGCAGGCAATGCAAGCACAATTAAAAGAGCCTTTTATGGCCGGAAAAAACTCTGAATGATGATCAATAATTTTAATAATTGATTGATTTGAGTTTTCACTAACCAAAAATTATAGCATATTGTTGATTCAAATAAGAAGTTATCAATGTCATAATATTTTTGAATATCTGTTGTTAATTTGTCAAAGTCTTTATTGGCTCATATTTTTCGTTTGTTGTGATGTATCTTAAACTAAATGCTTATTTATGTTTGTCTGAAAATCGGGGTCACAGTGAAGAAATTAAAGAATCTGCATATGAAATAAAAATTGATCGTCTTTAATACTCATTATAGAGTCATTGGGATGATTTGCTTTAAGAGTTTGATTTTTGGCTTGTCTTGATATTGAAAGCTCAACATTTATTTCATCTGCAATATTATTAACAGTAGTATGTATATCTTCAAAAAATTGATACCGAGTTTTCCCTATGTTGCATCAGACTATTTATTATTTTCTATACATGATTGTTCACACTTAATAAGTCTGATTCAATGGCCTGTAAATAATGAGTTAATAATTCTAATATTGAAGAATATTTAATTATTACTACAAGAGAAATTATAGCCTTGGAGTTAGTGCAAGCGTTATATAGCTCATATGCCATCTTCTTTGATTTGACATTGCCAATTGCTCTATCCCTGCAATATCGGCCGTTTCATCAACCAAAATGGAAAATCCAACGGCAGCATTAGCAGCGGTCAATATATCATTTTGAATAATGTTTCCGCATATATAAATAATTTCATTTTGAGTTATCACAAAATAATATAGTGTTGTTGTATGTTTTCAAGTGGGTTTTTAAAATAAGATCCACTGCTTCAACTCTAATATGTACAAAATTTTTAAAATTTTCTGAGGTATTTAATTTGCCTCAAAGAGGAATGTTATTTGTTCCACAAAAACTATTGTCAACACTATATACATAAAAAAATTGTTTTCTTTTAAAGTATTATGAGCAGCATTATTTTTCTGTAAGCTTCATGGCAGTTGTTTTCCTTCTGCTATTGTCACGATGTTGTTGGCTTCAATATTGGAAAATGTATGCCCTTGAGAATTTATATGAGTTTGTCATCTTGTCTGCGACTCTTGTTGTCGTGGTGTATTGGAGGTCTTAAAGTCGGTAGGCTAGTTTTTTTTCCAGAGAGCAATTTTCTTTTGAAGGGAGTTTTTTGAGCACCTTTTGAGCTTCTTCCTTGAGTCTTTCTTCTTTTTCAATGAGGCGGGCCTGGGTGAAGCAGCTTAGGTGAGGATCTGCTGAAG
>CABFWB010009937.1:0-10997 GCA_902151455.1 Timema bartmani | reverse complement strand
TTTGGAATATAGTTTTAGCTCTAAAAATCTCCCAGCCCCTGTTTCACTCTCTTAGGGATTTAATTTAACAAAACCTCTTCTTATCGATTAGCTTAGACCTAAAGGAACCTTTCTGAAGAATTTCAAGATTCCAGTTAGAGGCGGTAGATGCGATGATGAGGTAAGAGTGAGTGAGAGAGTGAGTGAGTGGGTGGGTGTGTGAGTGACTGAGTGTGTGGGTGAGTCAGATAAGATAGGCTACATAAGATTGGAATATGGTAGTAAGAAAGGCTTAGTAGATATAAACTGGTTCTCCCCGTCAACACTTATAGCATTTTATTGTATTATTATTTTAGTTATTATTTTATTGGTATTGATAGGTCTACTACCTATAAAAAAGTGACAGCTTTAAATAACATTGTTTTATGTAAGCCCTATAGATTTTATATGAAAGTACTTTGAATAACTTTTGTAACGTTCAGATATATATATATATATATATTTACCAAAATATTACTACATACTGTATATGTTTTTATTTTAAGTAGTGATGGTGAAAAATATTATATTTGTTCACTCACTAATCCTGTTCTCCTATTGGCATCATATGGATTCAAACCAGAGTCTCCAAAACCTTAGCTCGACCAGACTAAACAAATATCTTCAGCTGTAGCTATTTGTGAATCTAATTCGTCTCTGCAATCCTAAAGTAGATCCTGTACAGCTTTGTGTAGTACAGGCCCTATTCTTTATATGGTGCAGTCAGTCTACACTCTACAGTCTATACGTGTTTTGACACATACACGAGAAAATGACTTAGTTTAAATAATATAAACTACGTTTAGTCGCACATCCAACCCCACCTAAAGCCACAAGCTGGAACTCGAATCCATGATCGCACAATCATAAGGTGGCACATTTGTGCTATAGCAATCTTAATCTAACAGTGTAGTTGGGCGCATGGTCTAACGCTCTACTTTTGAAGTAGACGAGACTACCGTTTATGGGGACATCGAGGTACGAATCTCGGTCGGGTGGACTGAGGATATTTTTTTCTAAAATTGTTTTCCAATCTCCCTCCTCAAAAATGCGATTACAGTACCTCTAAATATAACCTTCCTAATCTCTAAAACCATTAGCTAATTAGAACATAATCATATAAACCGAACGAGTACTAAGACGAGGTGCTAAAAAAGCCTTATTATTACTACTTTAATTGTAGAAAAAATTAGATAAGTGGGAAACTAAAATGCATTGGTATTTGTTGTTATCTAGGTGACCTGGCGGTCTAGGGGTAAGGTGTCTGACTTTTATGATAGGGGTCCGGGGTTCAATTCTTGGTCAGGGCACAGATTTAACTGATTGCCAAACCCTTCCTTCACCTCTGACAAGAAATGTATTAATCACAACTGTGAATGTGTGGAATGCCAGGCCTCCACCGTGGTTCGGATTCCACGTGAAACTGTAGGTCCTCCATTTCATCTCACAATCACCCTACCATTCAATCACCCTACCATTACACATTAGCGTAAGTGCGTATAACCCGAACGGGTAGTAAGACGCGGTAGTAATAATAATAATAATAATAATAATAATAATGTTATCTAGTTAATAAAATAAATTTGAATTTTAATAATCATAGTTTCATAGCTTAGTTGCATGGATTTAAAAAATGAAATGATGATTCAATAATGTTTTTGATAGGGAGATATCACAATACAATATCTATACTTATCGGAGCAGGAAGATTTTTTGCGAGATACGTGTTATAGTTGGGATGGGCGTCTGGAACTATAGTTTGGTGTGAGATACGTTTTATAGTTTGGATGAGTGTTTGGAACTATAGTTGGTGCGAGCTACGTGCTGTAGTTTCGATGAGCGTCTGGAACTATAGTTTGGTGCGAGTTACGTGCTGTAGTTTGGATGAGCATCTGGAACTATAGTTTGGTGTGAGTTACGTGCTGTATTTTGGATGAGCGTCTGGTACTATAGTTGATGCGAGCTACGTGCTGTAGTTTGTATGAGCGTCTGGAACTATAGTTTGGTGCGAGATACGTGCCATAATTTGGATGAGAGTCTGGAACTATAGTTTGGTGCGAGATAGGTGTTGTAGTTTAGATGAGCGTCTGAAACTATAGTTTGGTGCGAGATACATGTTATAGTTGGGATGAGCGTCTGGAACTATAGTTTGTTGCGAAATACGTGCTGTAGTTTGGATTAGNGGATGAGCGTCTGGAACTATAGTTTGGTGCGAGTTACGTGCTGTAGTTTGGATGAGCGTCTGGAACTATAGTTGATGCGAGCTACGTGTTGTAGTTTGGATGAGCGTCTAGAACTATAGTTTGGTGCGAGATACGTGCTATAATTTGGATGAGAGTTTGGAACTATAGTTTGGTGCGAGATATGTGTTTTAGTTTAGATGAGCGTCTGAAACTATAGTTTGTTGCGAGATACATGTTATAGTTGGGATGAGCGTCTGGAACTATAGTTTGGTGCGAGATACGTGCTGTAGTTTGGATGAGCATCTGGAACTATAGTTTGGTGCGAGTTACGTGCTGTAGTTTGGATGGGCGTCTGGAACTATAGTTGATGCGAGCTACGTGCTGTAGTTTGTATGAGCGTCTGGAACTATAGTTTGGTGCGAGATACGTGCTATAATTTGGATGAGAGTCTGAAACTATAGTTTGGTGCGAGATACATGTTATAGTTGGGATGAGCATCTGGAACTATAGTTTGGTGCGAGATACGTGCTGTAGTTTGGATTAGCGTCTAGAACTATAGTTTGGTGCGAGTTACGTGCTGTAGTTTGGATGAGCGTCTGGAACTATAGCTTGGTGCGAGATACGTGTAGTAGTTTATATAAGCGTCTGGAACTATAGTTGGTGCGAGTTACGTGCTGTAGTTTGGATGAGCGTCTGGAACTATAGTTTGGTGCGAGCTAAGTGCTGTAGTTTGGATGAGCGTCTGGAACTATAGTTGGTGCGAGTTACGTGCTGTAGTTTGGATGAGCGTCTAGAACTATAGTTTGGTAGTGGTTTTTCTATCAACGAATTTCACTACCCGTTTAGGTTATACGCCTATGTACCAATTACAATAATGTGTTAAGTATTATAAAGGTTAGATTCAGAGGAAGTGTAACCCATTTGCGTGAAGGAAAAGTAGAAAAAATTTAGGGAAAACAGCCTTCAGTCACCCAACTGGGATCGAACTATCTTCACGTCTTAGTCTAATATATTGAGTAGCACCTTATACCATGTGGCCACTGAAGCGTAAATAAGGTAGATGTTAATGTATTTAAAGTCTGGAGATTGAGAACGGTGGTTGTGTTTTGCAAAGTAATCGATATTTAAATTTAAGATAAAGATTTTCTTGTCAACTGCTCGATGAACGTATCACGAGTTTGGTACGAGTGCTGATTCGTGGAAAATGCATGTTATACAATTGGGGTGAAAAATACTTCGTAACTAAATTCAATACTCCAAGACAACAGTGTAATTACAGAGCTTTCAGCGCGAAATAAAAGTCATTTTGGGCTGATCCCCGTAAAATATGGTCATAGGTCAAAACAGGATGGTATAAAATTTTGTATATTTTAATCAAAGTATTCGGTGATAGTAATTATGTTGTTCCTGTAGGTCCTTTTGCCGAGTTAAGGTGGCGTAAAACATTAATACGTATCTAAGTTTAACTTTATTGTAGTTTAAAACAGTTCTGACCTTTTGAGTTGAGTTACGACTTCTTGTATTTTAGTTCTAGGCGTGCTGATATTGTCACCAATTTGAAAGTTGTAATATCAAAATAGATTTACGGTTTATAAACACAAAGCTATATCAAAATATGTCTTACAAAATGGCCAAGCTTAGGATATCACACAAATAATAAATTGCTGAAATTTAATGCAAGGGATAGTGCGTTAATTAAAACAATTCAGTGACAGTGCGACAACGATTAAAATACATTTGCTATTTAATCTAAGAACCAGTTTGAGGAAGGGTTTTTTTTCCTTCACGTCTTATACGCTGCATATTTACACACATTAGATCAAAATAAGGAAGTTATAACTTAGAGAACATGTAGGCCTACCAACATTTTTGTAGAGAAAAAGTGGTAAACTATTTAGGAAACCTTATCCCACTCGACCGGTATTAGAACCCCTGATTCCCCGTCAGCCACAAACCAGAAAATACGTGTGACCACCACTATATGAGTATGAAGAATATTAATCTTAGACTTATACACTTGTTCCACTGAGCTTGTTTAGTTCCTGACCGAACCATTGAGGACAAAAACCTCTGGAGCGTTGTTGGTCTCTACAAGCGCAACTTAATTACTACTCTGTTTGATAAAACTGTGTCTAGCGACAGCTAAGGCTCTCAAACAGGTGTAATCCTACATTCAGCCAATTATTTGCTGTCAGTTGTTTACTTACATAATATATCCATCAACTATTCATCTAGTATTCTTACCACACTACACACTCATGCCGGGATCACGATCAACTTAACGTTAACTTAACGTAACGTTCACTTTAAGCTAACTTAACTTAAGAAAACAGATGTGTGATCACAATTCACGTAACTTAAAGTAACAAATTGAGCCAAACATCCTCATTCTATAGTATGATCTGTGATATGGACTATTTGTACAGTGGTGATCTGTGAATATTTACAGTTTTCAATCGATATAATAAATATCTATTACTAAACTTTTTTGATAAATTTAGCTTTCCTATTTTAGTTTAATTATTTTGTTTCAATGTCTGATCACTAGAACTTATAAAGAGGGAACCTTGGTCATAAAACCAACAAATTAGTTACTAAATAGCCCTGTTGACGTCACTCGCATAATGATTGGCTGGCTAGATCACGTGATACCCTTCAAGTAATGTTAACATAAAGTAAAATACCTCCCAGGACATCTCTTTAAGTTGAGTTAACTGCGTCGTGATCGCTTCCATTTAAACACACGAGGAGATCCTTTACGTTAAGTTAACTTTAAGTTAACTTTAAGTTGACGTTAAGTTGATCGCGATCCCGGCATCAGTCCTGGCTCATGAATATAAACAAATTTGAATGACAACCTGACGTAAGCCTACAAATAGTAAACCTCTATTTAAACACCACATGGACTTGAATTATATTCTCCTTGACTTGTGAAGGACCAACATAACCAGCTAATAATGAGACGACAGCGTATTACCCGAACGGGAGGTAAAACGTTGTCCTAAAAACAAAAAGTAATAGTTTGTTACTAAACGTCAGAAAAGACAATGTATTTATAAACAAGTGAAGAAAGGGCACAAACTCTTAATGGCCCTTTACTTTACTTTTTAGGTGGAATGAAATTGTTGCACGTAGCTAGAAAAGTTATATAAAATAAAAAGTTTCTTGCGTATTATGTCTTAAGTTGGAAATGTAGGAGACGCGAGTAGAGTTAAGTGTTACTGAAGTTTTTATAACAAAACAATTTTTTGGCTAAGAAAAATCAAATATTGCTTCAGTACAAACATAAATAAAGTTTAATTTTTTCCAAATGCTGACCTCATCAATTCCTCTGTCAAAGAAAGGTGTCCTGTAATTTACTAATAACTTTTTCTCTTCATTTAAAAAGTTTCTCATCTAACCCCACTACGCTCATTAAATAAATTCAACACGTGAATAAAATTAAATTCTGTGTTTGTACTAAGTAATATTTGATTTGTTTTGACCAAAGTTTTGCTTTAAAAACTGCTAAAACACTGTTCTTTTCTCGCCATCCCTACAGCCCCACCTTAACACCAGCTGAGTCTATACACACATTTACACTAATAAGAAGGCTAGAATTTGTAAGAAATGTACCCACGTGTGTGAAGGAAGAGTAGAAGATAGTTTAAGAAAATAAAACACGCCCATTCCAACCCCAACCTCCATGCCAATGGCAAGCCATATTATACGAGCATGATACCTTAGTCACCCGCCTCTGTGGCGTAGTTGGCTAACGCGCTAGTCATGTTGAGCCCGACTGCCGAGGACGGGGAGATCGAGGTTCAAATCTTGGTAGGGTGAACTGGTGGTGGTTTTTCCTAAATGGTTTTCCACTCTCCCTGCACGCTAATGCGGGTTCACTTCCTCTAAATTCAACATTCCCAATTCCTAATCCATTAGCGTAATTAGTACTTATGCGTATAACCCGAACGGGTAGTAAGACGCGGTGCTAAATAATAAATAGATACCTTAGTCCATGTTCTTTTCAATGCGAGCTTAAAATCTAATTGATTCCTGATCCAAGCAGTCTTTGTTAGCTCTCAAGTAGGTATTTCCTGCGTACGTGTGAGTGAGTGTGTGTGTGTGTGTGCGTGTGTATGTCATAGGGAGGGGAGTTGGGAGGGTGAGGGGAGGTCAGTGGAGGACCAAAACACCTTCATGACCTTGACTTAGCCAAGAGCGCTAGTCATTACACTTTTTAAAACTTATTTTCCATGCTCGGTTAGCTGATAGCTTGGACACCCGATTAACCTCAAACCAGACATGGCCCGTGAGAGCTAGTTTTCTACATCTTTCTCTAGGAAAGTGAAATTGATTTGGCTGGAAGCATATTATATTACTTTTTTTAAAAAAAATTATGTATCCAGTTTTTTAACATTGACCAGTGTTATCAAACGGATTGAATGCTTTTTGTTCCTAGTATCTGTTTATTTAGCCCCACGTCTTACTACCCGTTCGGTTTGTACACTTTATTATGTAATAATTACGCGAATGTGTTGGGATGAGGTAGGTTGAATTTAAAGTAAGTGTACCTATATTTTCATGAAGGTGGGAGTAAAAAACCATTTAGTATAAACTACCCTCAGTTCATACGACTGGGGTTCGAACTCCAACATTCCCGCTATAGGCAGTCAAGTCTATTACGAGTGTGATGCATTAGACTATTCGACAATCAAAGAGAATTTCTAGAGTAAGTGTCTGACGCCTTCATTAAGAGCGCTTACTAATAGATATAAGTAGGCCTAAGCCAGGTTGTATTACATTAATTTAAGATTTAAATTAATAATCTTAGGATTGGTTATTTACCTTTGAAATGAACTAGGATAAGTTTCTAGAGGTTTTTGATGTTTTATTTGGTAAGTAGATTTTTCCCCTCGGTTTTATACGTCTCATGGCCCGTTTTGGTTAAACTAAGCTTAAACAAATTTAAATGTATAAATTAACTAGGGAGTTTTTTTATATATTTATGAAATAAATGCACCAATATTTGCTTAAAGCTAGGATCAAAAAACCACACCGATAAGATAGATAGATAGATAGAGTGCTATGAAATGTCACTCTCACAATAGAGTTGACTGCTAATGACGAAATATTGGGGTTCAAATCCCATTCAGGTTTATTAATAATGGTTTTTTAATAAATTAATGTATGCTCTCCCTCTGTGCAAATGTGGGTAAATGTCCTCAAAAATTGAAACTTCTTCATTAATAACACATTAGTGCAAATTATAAAAATCTGAAATGGTTGTAATATGTGGTTGAACAAAAAATAATCTAGAAACCTTACCCCATCTTACCTGTACCCTTGTATCCAGTCATCGCCATAAATTGAACCCGGTGCTCTTATTTCGGTAGACAGAAGCATCACCGACTGAAATAAGGTGTAGGTAAGGAAAGGGGAATAGAGTTGGATGATGTGAAGGAGAGAGAAATAATGACGACTGGGTAACTGACAAAGAAAAATATCTGCTTTGTTGACCTGTGACAAATATTGAATCTATAGAGCTCGTCTCACACCACGGACAATTTAGTTTGGTGATACAGCTTCAACTAGACACAGTCTTGTAATTTGACTCTTTGAACCTCGCCACTAACTGTGGTCAAGGACAATAATCGTCTAGGATCTATAGATAGCCTCTCACTATGTAGTTTCATTAGCTCGTATCACTCCGCACCGGCTTGGAAAACACGAACGGATTGTAAGACTAGGGGCTTATTTAAAAAAAAATATGTGCAATTAACTAACACATTAGTAATATTAGCACACGTAAAAATTAACTTTCTTACAGAAAATAGACTATTTCAAGTCCCTCTACCGTTAGTTCATCACTTTAAAAACAAAAGGTAAACCTTAATTTTACGATTGAGACATTTCTAGATGTTGCCAAGAATAGAACTAGGGACACTTAGTTGACTAGTTAGTGCAATACTGACGGAGATAAGGTGTAATAGCTTTCTATAATATATTAATGTAACACAGAACATTAATCAATCTATTAAATTAATCCATAGGTGTATATCAAAGGCAAAATCCAGTGATTCACTCATATCAGTATTTCCCTGGGCTCGGAAACTTGAGGTTTTGCGTGAATATTCCTTTAAGGCATTAGGAAAGAGACAAGATGGGATTTTGCAAAATTAAAAATCAGGGGTTGATATGAAAGTTTTCAAAATTCACTTATTTATATTTTGAATCAGTGGACATAGAGCCTTAAAATTTAAAACTAAGGTTCCTTGTTTGAATAGGGTGAGAAAATGTTGATAGTTTTTTTTTTATCTCATTCCCTAATCGGGTATAGAGGGGGAGAAAAAAGTTGGAAATCTCATACCATCAAATCTCGATGAAATTTTATATCTGGGGGATATTTTATGTCGCAGAGTGATATTAATTTGTGTACAGCACTCACACTTTGGGTCCTAAGGTAAGTTCAAGAAAATGGGGTTAAAGTTATCAAAACTTACGAAACTAATAGAAATAACTATTTAGTAGCATTCGTGTAACCTAAACAGGTAGTAAGACGCGGTACTAAAAAAAACAAAAAATATACTAAGCAGAGGGACAGAAAATTAAAATTTGGCAGGCAGCTATATGGACTACTCCAAATAATTATAAAAGTCCGAAATCCTTAAAAAAATGTAATGTGACTCCAGTAAATAAAGGGGTAAAGGATTTTTTTTAGTCGTGGCTATAAAATTTAAATTTGGAAGGCAGGTTGAAATACTACTCCAGACAACCAAATAGGTTTTAAAATTTTAAGTTTCAAAGTTGGAGTTAGTGAAATGGGTGCGGGGGTTACATTTCTCTTTGGGTTATAAAATCGTAACTCAGCAAGTATAGCGTTAATAGCATATAAATATAAGCGTTTGAACCATATACATTTCAAAATGGGATTCCAGGAAATAGGAAATAATGGTGGGAGGAGGTTGGGGAGGAGTGTGAGGTGGTGTACCAGTAATTTAAATTTGCCAAGTTGGTAATAGGACCAACCCCATAACAATAACATTTGTAAGGTTTGGAATTTAAAAATCACGTGCCGGGAAATGGAGAGGTGAGGCCCTAAACTAAAAAAAATACTTCTCGAATATAGGTGAAAAATTTAAGAGTGATATAACAACAATCTTAATAAACAAACTCTGGCGACATAGCTTTGGGGAATCATAAGGCTAAATGTTAAATATATTTCTGTAACAGAGTCTATTATTATATTTCTGATCCTTGATGAAATGTACAACATGTTTCTGTAACAATATGTATTACATCATTTCACTTTTATTATGATTATTCCCAGGTAAATATTTCATTTGTTAGTGCACTCAGTTTGTAGACTAGTTGAATGTTCTTCATAAGTTTTCTTTTTAGTTTTATTACTGGCCGTAGTTGATTTGTTATTTCCAGAGATATCGCAGGACTGTGCAACTGTACAAGGAGGAACTTTAAGACACAGTCCAAAGATGATTGGTCATTTATATGCGGAACAGATTAAGTGATATATGCTTATTTTGATTCCAAACCTAATTTGATCAAATAAAACAATGTTTTTCTACATTTTAATTTGAGATACAGTTTAAAATGTAATCTTTTTTTTATCAAACTACGCAAGCATTAATGCCTTAAAAACTTATGTTTTGCACTGTATATCACCTGCCAAACTGGCAATCCTCTTAGACATACAGTATTTATAATAATGAAGTATGTATGGAGAAGCTATAAGATTTGAAGTAATGTACCCGCATTTACGTAGAGAAAGAGTGGGTGAGACCCGAGTCTCAGTTGGGTTGTACTAGGATAGTTTATCCTTAATGATTTTACACTCTCCAAACACGTAAATGTGGGTACGCTTCATCTGAATTCAACCTTATTCATCCTTAAGGCATTAGCATCATTAATACACTACATAATATGTGTGCGGGTAGTAAGACGTGTTGCTTGAGGAAAAAAGGAGTTGAAGACTATCTAAGAAAAAAAATTATTCTCATTACATCTGACAAGGATTTAAACAAAGACCTCCCCCTCATCGGCAAACTTGACCAGGCAAGGTTGACGCCCCAGCCCGCGTAACCATGTGGGTATAAACATTTATAGACTATCTATTTTATATAATAACTGCACGCCTTGGTGGCGTAGTTAGCTAACGCGCCAGTTACGTGTTGAGCTAGACTACCGAAGACAGGGAGATCGAGGTTCGAATCTCACTCGGGTGAAAGGGGGTATTTTTCATAAATTGGCTTTCCACTCTCCATCCATGAGAATACGGGTTCATTTATTCTATATTTAACCTTCTCGCTTCCTAAATCATTAGCGTGGTTAGTAATTAAGCGTAGGCCTATAGCCCGAACAGGTAGTAAGCCGCGGTGGTAAGTATTATTATTATTTATCAATTTGTGATTAATGTTTTTATTTTAAAACCTATCTAAATGGTTTCTCCAACGCGGGTCCCTCTCATAAAGTTTCTTCTCGACCTAGTCACGCCCGCATGAGAGACCCGCAATCTCCTCTCATCGTGGGAATACGGCGACTACTGAAGTCTCAACCCCATTCCCTGAGCCGCGCACAAAAACAACACACACACTTGCACACATCATCAAATCACCGACGATCAGGTGAAAACTACTCGCACTCACAACGTAACACACGACCTGGACTTTCCAATCCTTCCCACGTTCACCGTCTGATTAGGCTCGGCGGGGGGACGTCTTGCGATGGTTCGGATCCTCTTCGGTGTACCAGTGGCATGGTGGATCAGGGGCTCGTACCAGGGAGACGTCATGCGATGGT
>CABFWB010009935.1:0-11003 GCA_902151455.1 Timema bartmani | reverse complement strand
GGGGGGAGGGGGGGGGGTGAAGCGGCGTTTCGTCTTCCTTGCTTCATGGAAGACTGGCTTTGTTACGCGATGTCTTCGCTAGAGCGCGCATTGATCGCTTCGCCCACTAGAGGAAGACTAGATAAGGGGGCAAGGCAAGAGAGAAAGATGAGATACGAGAAAAGAAATCGAAAGATGGGGAGGATCCGTGAGTATAAGAAAGAAAAAAAATTGTTGGAAAACTAAGGAAAAGACAATGGCAATAAGAAGCTGAACGAAACACGATCTGAGATCAGAGAACACTAGAGGGATGTATAGGAGAGAAGTTGCCTTTAGAATCGGGCTTCAACGCTTGCAGACGGAAGACTAAAAGTGGGGGTGGATATAGGGGGATGGAAACCAGGGAATATTATCTGGGAATAAGGGTGAAGGAAATGTGACGAATAACTGAAGCGAACATTTTCTAGTCAACCTCATGCCAAGATAAAATTCATATAGCAGGTCGTGTACAGAAATAGGAACAGAGATCTGTGACTAAATTTAGCACCCAAAGTATATAAAATTAAATATAACAAATATGATTTAATTGTGTCTAATTAGTCTTATCTGTTCAGAAAATCAGAGTTTTAGTAACTCTATTAGAGCGTAAATAAAGAAGAGATTATTAAAATAAATTCACCTACATTTGCGTTGTATCCATTTAGTGAAAAACCACCTCTTAGCACCAGACTAGTATTTAAATCCCTAAATCTTCGTTAATAGCTAACTCTACTAAATTAACCCAGAGTTTAGTCCACGTGACATGTATGCTGGTAACTGGAGTTATTATTTATCTATAAAAGAGGAAGATTTGAAGAAATAGTTCAAAGTAAATGCAGCCAAACTATCGTGAAAGAAAGGCTGAAAGACCAACAGTAAAAATCACGTGTTGAATACAGCTCCCAATGAACTCGACCAAGAGATTCAAGCTCCGAAATTCCCTTTAAGTGAGAAAGAAGGAAATACGAGACTAGCGCCTTATATGCCTCGGACACGAGTGCGAGTCACTGTTACTAAGAGATAAGATATTATGCAGTTGATTATTAATTGTAGTAATTTATTTTAATTTAGCAGGCTTCAGTTGTGGAATAATCTACTCTAAGGCATAACTCTCGCAATCGATTGGCATGTCAATGATAGTGTTCAAATCCTATATGGTTTTATTTAGGGTGATTTTACTAGATGATTTTCCGCACTTCCTCCACATAAACATGGGTATAGTTCCTCTAAATTCAACCTTACTCAGCCCTCAGTCACTAGAGTAATTAGTGCATAGGCGTATAAACTGAACGGGTAGTAAAACTGGCTGCTTAAAAAATATAGAACTAGCATAAACGCCCTTGGCGCGAGCTTAGGAACACGCCTGATTGACATTGCACCCCTTTGTAAAAAAAACATCCAAAATCCTAAAATATTCAGAAGGTTTGGGCAACTTGTTGATAAATCATTATTGATCCTTTACACTTTATGGGGCCTGCATATATTAATCCAAAGCTACCCTTCATTTACCGTGTAAGGTAGCAAACCAACCTTGCATGTTTCCACTATGGCGTAACTTATAAAGAGAGGGCCATATTGTAATACTTTAGGGTAAGACTGGTACCTTTCAGATTGAATGGTATTTACAGGATGCATAATAGGGATTTTAAGGATATCCACCCCCGTTCACATAAAATAATTTTTNATTGAATGGTATTTACAGGATGCATAATAGGGATTTTAAGGATATCCACCCCCGTTCACATAAAATAATTTTAAAAAAATACCTTAATAAAATTGAACCCAGGTGTCTCGAGGGTCATTCAGGGTGGGGGGCGAGGGGTGTAGGTCTAACAATCACTTCAAACTTCCTATGATTGGTATAATTAAGTTTATTACTATACCTCTTCCCATTTATCCACGCGTATGTCCAAAAACCTAGCAGGGGAAATGAGGTATTTGAGAAAGTTTCCCATACAATGTCTCACAATTAATTTTCAAGAAATATTCTCTTACCAACCGGAATGAAATAGGGCCAATTTCGACAGTATTTTTGACCATACCATTTATACCTAAGTCTCAATGCGTTGATAGTTGTTAGACAGTGAAAATGTGTTTCCTTTAACCAATTAAATAATTGCATTAGAGTGCTATCTAGTTTCTGAATTAAAAAACCAGGGTTTAAATCACGGAGGGATACATATTTATGAAATGACATTATATACAAACTAAAGTAATATTCTATATTGAACATAACACACAGTCCTTTGGCCTTTAATTCAGCACTGTGAAAGGGGAATCCCCTATTTCAACAATGATAGACCTTTTATTTAATGCAAGGAATATGAACTGAACTCCTTAGACAAGCTATTAACCTAGTTAAGGTGTCGGGCTATTGGAATATTATATTTTGCATTTATAATATACGAGTACTTTCAAATTTTAATGTTTCGGTATAGTTAACTTAGAAACTATTAAGTAATTTAATACAGATTTATTAACACCTAACTTTTTACAACTACCACTAAGAAAATTAACGATACTGTACATCGCAAATACTTTCATGTTCCTTTACCTAAAAGTGGAGATTAACAATCTATTATCGGTTTCAAATATATATTTGCTAATTGATCGGAAACTATTGGTTTTATAAAAACGTTGATATTTATAAAAATCTTAGAGCTCAGTTATTTTATGAACATAAAACTTCTCTCTCCTAGGAATTGTGAGAAAGGATTGAAATGTTCAACCCAATCGTAAGATCTCTCTCATATTGTGTATTAGAGCGTGGAACAAAATTTTCAAAAATAGGTTTTCTGTAAACTACCCTTAAATAACATATTATTGAAATTGAAAAACTACACCTGGACACGCTCATCGAACCCGGGACCTTTGACTAAGTATATAAATGTTCTAATCAATTAGTTATTCAGGAGTAATCCCGTACCCAGGGTAATTCCTCACTCATATTTTAAGGCAGAGTCTGTGATAAGCTTCCGGAAAGCGTAAGCTACAAGAGTTTAACCAATTAAGATCACACACGAGCTATCGAATAACGCAGCCATCTTTGACTCAAGAGGGCTTTATGCTGCCAAATGTACAACGCCAATTGTAAGAATATTAATTTCATAATGTACTAAATAGCTAAGCTATTTTATTTATTAATTATGGTTATAGCCGGATTTAAATGTCACATAATTTCGTATCTAGGTGTAATTTTTCAATTTAAAGTTTATGTATACTGTTTGTTTATACCTGGGCTACAGCTGATGGTTCATTGAATTTCGTTCAATTTTATAATTTATATTTTATTAGGTCGTACAAAATCGTGATTCTTATTCTAATCCTAAAATAATTTGTAGTCTAGTCAATTATTTAAAAATTCGAATTAGGGTTTGCGATTTTGTTTTAAATCGGTATTTAGTGAGTGTTTTACATAATAAATAATAACCCATGTTCATTTTTCAAAAAAAAAAGGTCAATATCAAGCATTGAAAATGTTTTACATTATTTTTATATAGCTTCAAAAATATATATCTTAAGAGTGTTTTGCATGAATATTAGAAATAATATTTATGCTATTTCTGAGTAAAATTTATTTACGTATAGTTTACTGGTAATTATTTAATTATATTTTTACTAATAACATTTTTTAATGAGTCAATACAAACTAATTATTTTTATGAATATATTTTGTATCTCATGAAAAAAAGAAAATGTAGTTGTTTCTTTCTTGCGCCGTGGTTTTCTTTTACAATATACTTTATGAGAAGTAATATGTACGATTGTGTTTTACTTTCATCTAAGTTTAATTATTTTTTAAACCCAAAGAGGACGATTCTGTTTTGTAACAAATCGGTAATTTCTTGGTGGCCGTATTACTGGATTGCCGTTAGTGAGTCACTCGATCAGATCGGTCGAACTTCGCAGCTTTCGTCCCCGCCAACTGTAAGTAGCAGCTGAAGGAAAACATCAAACGTCAAATGGGGCAGGTTGACTCTTTGGCAAAGGGAGGGTCAGGGATGGGAATATATTTAGAGGAAATAACGTGTGTATTACGAGAGAGAGAGATACTTCGTCCTAACCAATTTAGAACTTCCATTTTGTGTGTGTTGTATTTTCGTCGTTTTCTACTGGAAAGGGAACAAATTAGCAATCGGTATCCTCTCTCGCAAAAGACTATCATGCAGATTAAGGGGAGATCAGGGTTTGATACAGGTCGGCTGTAGTTAGGATAGTTTTTCCTAAATTGTTTTCCACTCTCCATCGATGGAAATTCGGGTACACTTCTTCTGAATTCAATCATACTTAATCTCTAACACATTATAATAGTTGGTACATTGGCGTATACCCTTAAGGTTAGCTACACGTGGTGATATAAAACTACCAATCTCGATTGACTCACATCGGTGATCGTTTGTTCTAAGGCGTCAGTCACGCTTACGATAGAATGGTTTGCTGGTTACTGGGAGATCAGGGCTTAAATTCTGGCCGGGTGTACTGACGGTGATTTTTTCTTAAATGGCTTACTATTTTTTTTCCACTAAAATGCGGGTGCATTGTCTAGAGATTATAACTTCCTCACCTCCTTCGTACAGTAAGAAGTGGAGCAAAACAAATCGATTATCTTTGAACAGAAAACCGTGGTCTTAAAATATTGATATTTGAACTAAACTTGTTTTTATTTCACATTTTTGTTCATTGGGTCTTACTACTTATTTGGGATATACATCTATGTATTAATTACACTAATGTTCTAAAAATTAGGAATATTGAATTTAGAGGAAGTTTACTCAAAGGGAGAGCGGAAACCCCTTTAGGAAATACCATTTCCAGTACACCCGACCAGAATCTAACCCCGATCTCCCCGTCATCGATAGTATAGTCTACTGTGAGAGTGACATCTTAGAATATGCGGTCACTGAAGTGGGCTAAAATTAAATTAAGATTGGTGTATTTAAGCGTTAAATATTCCTTAAATATATACAAATAATCAAAAGACCCCAATACTTAAATAAATAAGATCCGTAATGAACTATGTTAAATTAACTAATATTCAATTCTAACAAAATGATTTAAGGGTGTATTTTATATTCTCCCAATATCTTGAAGAGAAAATTATTGTGATCGTCAAAAAAAAATGAACTTGAGATTTTATAAATGTCAACGATTCATAACACCCTGAAATCGAAAAAGTGTTTTTTGCGATGTCATCTGTTTGTCAATCCATCTCATCTACTTGTTCCTCAGCTTATAGCTAAAAACAATTTTACTAATTTGGCTAAGAGTTAGTATCTAGTGTTTTCACCAAGGTCGCCTCGATATGTTTTGGAATTAGATATCTAACACTAAAATTTTAGGTAGTCTACAAAAGGGCAAAGAGAGAGAAAAGATTTTATTTTCATAATCTATTTTAACGATTTTGATTACATTTTGTACCCAGACAGTTTTTAACATTAAAAACAAAATGGTAACTCTCATTTACCCATGAAAATTATTTTAAGGGCACTTTACATAAGAAGAAATTTCCAATTTTTTCGTGTATCCGCAACTATTTGAGAAACGAAATAAATCATAATTGAAAAGTTGTACTCTGTTAAAATTAAAAATATTTAAATTAGAGTATATTTTTATAAAACCAATATTTTCCAAGCTATAAGCAAATACATAGCCGGAATTTCAGCATTTTGATTGGGGTGGGGCAAACATTGAACCAAAGGAAGGGCTCGTACTGATTTAGTCAGAGGGGTATTCCATAGCAGTAAAACCAAGACAGTGGAAATAACGGTCAACAGAAAAAGATTAAGTTCGAACATTACTATGGAAAGGACTGTATTAGAATCAGTTTCCAGCTTCAACTACCTTGAAAACATTATCTCAAAGGATAATACTGTTATGCTGGAAATACTTACTAGGACACAGAACGCACCACATGTTTACAATCATTAATAAACCCTGATGTGGGCTAACAAAATACCCCAGAAAAAATTAATTATACTTAGTATTTATTTCATAAACGCTAAGAGGCTATTGGGGATTGCAAAAGGGGGATGGGGTAGGTGTTAAGGGTTCTTTTTATTTAGAAAGTTAGTTGGAAACTAAAAAAAAAAATTAAAACAAAGCTGATATTATCTCGTAGTTAAATTAATTATTAATTATCTATACACATTTTGTTGTAATTAGTTTTGTGTTGTTCTTTAAATAGGTTACTTCCCACATTGCCCTCAAATTCAAACTATGAACAAACTTAAGTATTTTTTATGAAGTACTTAGAAATATGAAGTAAATTGTTATGCTCTTTGGTGGACAGAGATGTTCCTCTATTCTCAATGTTTCTGTAGCATTGTATACTATTACATTTATCCTTTTTGGTAGAGTTTTTTTTTTTTTGCAATGGTGTATATTATTTAGTTTCACAAATTTTACGAGTTTTTAGTAAATGTATCTATTTTAATAATAAAGAGAGAGAAAGTATGTGCGGTGCAGCGTTCTATTTATTTACTTTCAATTAGTGAAAATCATTGAACCTCCTCTTAATTAATCTGACTTGAATTACTCATATCCTGTATTCTTAAATTATCAAGTTTATTCTCAGATTAAGTCGTTATTAGATTTTTTGACTTGATAAGTAATTAATTAACACATACTAAGCAAAATTATTCTTTCTCATGTTATTATTTTACTTTAAATATTTTTTAAAGCTTTCATATTGTTATCATTCCTCTAATTTTATTAATTTGAATTTTCTAACTTATTATTAATAAATTATTATACATATTTAAACATTTACTAAAATATTTTTTTTGTAATTTATGTATACCTACATTCCGTTTACCCTGAAAGATAGCGAGCCTACCATGACTGGTTAAACTATTGAGCAGCTTATAAGATACAGACAAACTGTAGTCAGTCAAGTATAGACTGATGTCTTTCAGGATAAATGAAGTGAATACAGACTGACAATCAAACCTGCAGTTGGACTAACTTTACAAAAATAACATTTTATCCAATATTTAAATATAAATAAACTGCATATGAGAGTTTGTAGGTCTCTATTTTAAGAACAACTCAATAAAATGAAAACATAACTTTGTCCATTATGTAAATGATAAAGTAAGCAAAAATTACCATTTATATATTTTTTATGCTGGCTTCTTTATCTAGCCACCCAACCAGGTTATCTGCATATTTATACTTATATAGAGCAGGACTGAGTTACGTAATTCCTTGTATGAAGAATACCTGAATAGGTGTGAAGGAAGCTTAAGAAAGAATTTAGGAAAAAGTCACATCAGCACACTCGACCGGTATTCGAACCCCAACATTATACTCACCAGCAAAACAGAACATATGGGCCTGAAATGAATGCCTCGTGTGGCCGATGTGGGTAAGTCATTTATAGCCCTTGTGTTAGAGGCATTATTCGTTTTTTAAAATACATTGTCATTTTAATTCAATTAATTCATAAAACTTATTTTCAATTACACACCTGCATACTTATCAAAGGAGAGAAACAGCGACATCAGATGTAATGACGAGCGACGGCAGCGATGGTGAAAAGACAATTGTAGTATTGAACAAAAAGAATAGGGGAGGGAGGTAGTGAGGAAGGGGGAAGGAGGAACCAAAAGATTCCATACCATGAGATTCACTTCACCCGACGCTTTTGGTGACAATTACCATTTACAAAGACGATTTGTGTCCCCTTAAATGGTGGGGACACACAAGACGAGAGAGTGAAATGGGTTTCGGAACGACGCCTGAAGACTTGGAGAAATGGGTAAGATCAAGGACAGGGAAAAAGATCAAATTAAGGGGGCGGGTATGAGTTTTCTAGGGTTTATTTTTTTGTTTGAATGGAAAGACGGGTGCGAAGGAAGGGGATGGATAAATTGGTAGCAAGGAATGGGGAAGAAGGCTCAACCAACCGAAATTAACTAAACTATTTCTCCGTTTTCTTCAAAGGTTAGAATGTAATGTGGTTATTTGTATGATGTCTTGAAGGGTGCAGAAGTGCGGAATACATATCGTGTCTTGTTAACAATGCAAATGATGTAGTTTTGAATCTAAATTTGCTAACGTGTGAAACTATAGCATATTATAAATATAACCTTTAAAAATTTTAAATTATATTAGGGATATTAATAATATATAATAGCTTTTATATCTAATAGAAAATATATCTATATGTACATATATCAAATATATATATTGGTCAACCATGACTTCTAGGAAACACTCTAATAATAAGTGTTGTGTGTAGGGATTTTTTCAGGGTTTTTTTTACATTTGTAACCTGGAGGTTTAGGGGTAAGGTGTCAGACCTATGTGCTGGGGGTCCGGGGCTCAATCCTCAGTCCCGGCAGTGATTTATATAATTGCTAAACCCTTCCTTCACCTCTGACAATACGTGTATTAATCACAACTTGTGAATGTGTGGAATGCCAGGCCTCCACCGTGGTTCGGATTCCAGGTTAAACTATAGGTCCTCCATTTAATCTCACACTCACCCTACCATTTACACATCAACGTAAGTGAATATAACCTGAACGGGTAGTAAGACGTGATGATGATAGTAATAATAATAATAATAATAATAATAATAGTAATAATAGTAATAATAATAAACAAATATTTATATACATTCTAGAAGATTGTGTGATTAAAAAAATCACTCATCAGTAAACTGTCCTTAGTTGAAGGACTAGGGTAAGAAAATACGAATGTTGGTATAACCCTGTAAAATCTAAATATTGAGTTTGAAAAAATCCCATGAAACCATTTTAAATCCATGGTCAGGGATTATTGATGGACAGACAGATAGGCAGTTAGATTGACAGAATTGTAAAATCCACTATTTTGGCTTTGGTTTTACATAAAACGTAAGGATTCGTTATAATCCCAATATTGATTTATTTTTCTCGATTATAATACCTTCTCTTGATACGAGAATGTCAAAATGATAGTGAATTTGATTAAAAGTGCTTTTAAAAAGTTAAAATAAATTTTAAAAATTTACAGAGGTGTAAAATCAACGGACATTTCCAGAATTTAGAAAGTTTATTTTTTATGATGACTGTATCCAGATCTCGTAACGAGCGTGAAAAAGCAAGAATAATCTTTAACGTATTGGTTTTTCTTAACCGTAACAATCTATGCGGCCAAGCTATAAGCATGATCATAAAGTTAATAAAAGAATTAAGAGTAAGTAAAAGGTAAAAGTAATGTGCCCACTTATTTTCAAAGGAGATAAGGAAACCAATTAGGGAAATTTATCCAAAGTACACTGGCCTAGATTCAAACCCCAAACTTCCAATAAAAAGTAAGCCAAGCCAAGCTATACAAACCTTAAATTTAGTTGACTTGCCTACTGATGCGGTTAAGAATGATTACCTTTCAAGTTTATTTAAAAAATTTTTTTTGTAAAACTATGTTTTTTGCAACTTTTTTATCAATAAGATTTTATTCAATTCTTAGTTACGAACATTTATAAATCTACACCAAAATATTAGCTTTAACAGAGAAACAAAATACGTTCTAAGTCAGTTATTTCAAAACAAACTACATCTAAAGCATGAGGTTCCTTCCAACAGATGCCATTATCCCACGCAATATTGTTAGAATTTTACAATAGCCATTCAATTCAAACCTCAATATAATAGTAAACAGTATTCAAACATTCTTGCTAGGCTGCGTTAATTCATGCATTCATGATAAAATTGATATAAATATTGATACCCTTAACTTTAAGAGCATTATATAATATCAAGTCTGCGTGAAAGGACCAATATGTCCGGATGTTAACTTCAACAGCTACACAGTTCGTATTTATACTTGTCAGTGTAGTTAGTAATCAGATCAAAATAGAACGTACTCTCACTCCGCTCTGAAAGGTAGCACGTTTAGCTTGCTTGTTACCACTACTGTCGCTTCTAAGGGAGGGCTGAAGAATGGTAGGCAAACGTTGGACTGCTTACCTTTCAGGGTAAATAGTGGGTACATCTTAGTGTCCTCCTAGAGTTCAATGAGATGGAGCCCTCACCTTTGTGTCACAAACTATCTCATTTCACTCTCTGCCGTAAGCTTTCAGTAGAAGTTAAGAGTTACTTTAGATATATTTGTATTTCTGTTCAAGAATGTAAATGTTTTTCTGTCAATAATTAACAAAGAAACTTATTTTTGCCGACCAAAACGTTGGTCTAGGCTTACCTAGTTTTCTGGTGACGGGTGGACCAGGGTTTGAATTCCACCATGATTTATTGAGAAAGGCTATTTTTCAAAATAATTTTCCAATCTTCCTCCATTCAAATCAGGGCACTCTCCCACTAGGTTATATCTTCCTTATCCTTAAGTCGGATATCCCGGACGGATATTAAGAGGCTGAATATGTAACAGTAAATATATGGTACGGTGCACCAAGTAGAATTTCTTGTTTTTCTGTTTAAAAATGGAGATATTTTCTCAAAACTACAAATATATAAGATGATAAGAAACAATAATATTCAGTTTGGTAGAAACATTCCACAAAAGAGCATAAAGAAAAGAATGTACGCTATTACAAAAACATAATTAAAAAAGTTACATATGTGTATAAAGAGAATAATCATTTTCTCAAACTTAAATTTTAAAAATATTTATCAATGTCTCATAAACTATTGGTTTTTATAAATATATATTTTATAAAAAAGTTAGTTAATAGTAAGAGTACTACAACTTTGCAATGATCAGTTATTTCGTATCTTCAATAGCTAAGAATATGATAAAAATGGGAAATTTACGCTAAAGTAAATTACCCTGGGAAGTTTAGAAGTACCATTTGTTAAACATTTCATGAATATGAAATCTAATCAAAATCAATAAAGCCTACTTAGATAAAATCAATCTTTTTCTTTCCACTCTTAAGTAAATGCGGCCATAGCCTGTCCTAAGCCAGGTTGAGAAACGCAGAGGGGGCAAACGGGGAAACCTGTTTGTTTTTCGCTTTTTGCGATCGGAGACTAATATAT
>CABFWB010009933.1:0-11030 GCA_902151455.1 Timema bartmani | reverse complement strand
TACAATACAAAAATGTAAAGACGATTATTTTCAGTTCCACTCCCGATCACCATATAAAAGTCCTTCAAGTTTCAACTCACATTGTAATGATCCTATCATTTAGCATTCAATGCTAAAGTGTTTCAGGAAGAAAGCCCTCCTAGCCTCCAGAGGCTCACCTTACAACCCATATTTTATTTAGTGTTCCCTATCATCCAATTTTTAAAATCTGAATTTTTTACTGAATTAACATAACAGTAAATAACATGATACACATACAACTGATTTTATTGTCCATTAGAAACTGCTGATTTATTTCATTTTTAGTAATTTTAATTAAAGTAAATATTTGATAAATTAATTCTTATTTAGAATAATAAAAATTTAGTTTGTTTAGAACTGTGTGGGTTCTTCTTGAATCTGCCTAGTAAGAACTATCTTTTCAATAAATTGTATGTGTTTTTATTAGAAGTACCTAGGATTTTTCATACATTTTGAAAAATAGCTGTACCATCGCTAAACTAGTCAAATTAAATATATTTAGAAATTAAAAAAATTAAATAACAGGTTATATTTAATTAACTTTTTTGATTATAAACTAAAATCTCTAAGAAATTAATATGAACTATTTGGTTATAATTTAACAGTATTTGCTTCAATTTTAGCTTTTGGTAGTAAGTTTGGTGTGATAGATGTTAGTATTTTTGCTTTTATTAAGTACAGCTACCTTAGACTTATGTCAAGTTTGAAATTAAAATTACCCGGATCAGTGGGCACGTTGAATAAATATCAAGCTTATCTAGTATGATTTGTCAGTGATGGAGAACTTGGGGTTCAACCCCCGGTTCGGTGTAGGGTGGGGCCCCTACTTAGGCGTTATTTCCTAAATGATTTTATAATCTCCCTGATCAAAAATTTCGTGAATTTTCTTAAAAGCTCTACTTTTCTCGTCCCATTCAATTGCTGTTATTAAAATGCATACAGGCCGGTTGGGTAGTAGAGCGCAGTGGAAAAACGATTTCCCAAGCCATATAAATAATAAACATTTGAAAATATTTGGCTCGATAAATTTGGTTTGCATTCACAAGATTTTAATTTAAGACTAAACCTCACAGTGAAAGATTGTGTCTGGCTGTTTGTGTGTGTGTCACCCACACTCGCTTGAATTAATTTTGGAACCTCGACCAAACAGGAGGACATTTGGGAGCACTCAACATCACAATAATGGTGCAGACTTTTTTAATTTTCTTTCAAACTTTGGTCCAGGATTTTAAATTGAATATAAATAAACGATTTTGATCATCTTTCACTCTTCGAAAGTAATAAAAAGATTGTCGTTACACTTCTCAAAGTTATCCTTTGCTAATTGGGTCATAATATTAAAATTTTAGTTTGTTGAAACTTTTGTAATATTTAGGCCTATTGAAATTTTTTAAAATGGGAACCATAGTTATCCAATTCGAATTCTGACCTCCCCATCACCAACAAACCAATCCAAACAAGCGTAATGTTAAACCCACTTGCTCACCGATACTTGGTTTAATTATATCAAACTTCTTAAACCGGATTTGATAACGTTTTACCAAGATTTCTAAGAGAGAAATTAAAAAAAGCATGAGATTGAATAAAATACTAAACTGAGTATTGAACATAGTTGTATTATTTTCATTTTTCTGTTTTTATTATTAGCAACATTTAATTTAATTCTTTAAAGTTTACTTTTAGCCTAAATATATGATTTTTATAAATTTCCGCTAATTTTGTTCCCCCTATACCATTAATTTATACCTTTAATGTTAAAATTATTAAATGAAAATTTAGGCCAAATACAATAACAAAATTATAATATAGTATAAAAAATGTGCCACACTTGTATTTTCAAAAAATTATTTTAACAACTTTCCTGTCATGGAAGTATATTGTATTAAACATCGTTCCAACAATAAATCTTAAGAAATGGTTTTTGTTGCAATTTCTGGGTCCCCCCCCCCCTCCACCCTTTTTTTACCCTGACTATTTACTATTCTTGGACTTAGGTGATTTCTGTGCCAACTATATTACAACCTCTTAGAAGGTTTTTTGTCACGGATATTGTGTTTATTTTAATTCAATCTTTAATTTTAGGAAGTGATTTTTTCTAACTCTCGACCTATTAGAGATACAAATAATTACATAATGAGATATTTAAATTATAAACTTGTGTACGTGATTGAATATTTAATTCCATTTCTTTTAAAATTGAGTGCATTAACAATGTAGGCTATATTAATATTAGTTATCATGAAAATTATGCTTATTTTAACTACTTAAGTCTAATGCTAATAAAGCTTAGTATAAAATTAAAGACATTTGATTGTTTCGTTGAAAATATTGTGAGATAATATAGTGAAATTATTATTTTATAACGGTGTTTTAAAAATGTTTATTCTACATGATTGGTTTGGAGAAAGAAACCAAATGAATAATAAAGCAATCATTTTTTTAATAACATAAGAAAATATAATCTCAAATCTACCCCGCCAAATACAACATTTTTCACGAAAGAATCATGAATGTCTGTAACTGTATACTAATCTTTAATTAATCTATTTTACATCATACATAACATGTCTAAATTATTATTAATGATATTATTTTTAATATATTTTACCAATTTGTTAGGTATAGTTTATAAAAAAAATACTAATATTAATATTAGTTCCAATTCTTTTCAAAATAATATATTTTCTAAAATGTATCATTCATAATTACTATATTTAATATAGAAATGTTTTATCTTAAATTTAATTTCTTAGGAAAATTATGTGTACATTATAATGTTTACCCTTTTTACAACTATCATTTTTAATAGAGCTACATATGTATTATTTTGTGTAAATATTGTATTTATACACTTTATTTATTTAAGTGTCTTGGTAGAAATAAATAAAATATTGCTTTGATGGAAACACAGGGTTTCCTTTTCTCCACATGGTGATGTTGACAGTTCTAGAATATCTGTCAATGGTGTCCTGGAATTTAATGAAAACTTTTCTTTAATTTAAAATGTTTTTTAGATTATTTGTAGCCGTTATGTTCATGATGGATATTCAACAAATGTTGACATCACCATGTGAAGAAAATTTAACTCTTTGTTTCTATTGAAGCAATATTTTTTTTATTTTGGCCAGGATAAGTTTTGATTTAAAAACTCAACACCAGACTTTTCTCGAGTCCCTAAATCCCCACTTTAAAAGTCGTGTTTGATTTAGTTAGTTAATTAATTATTGCCAAGGTATTGTCATTCACTTCATTGAATAGCTTTTGTGTTTTTGATGTTCCACTTTATGTTAACATAATCTAAGAAACTATATCTTATGTATATTTTATTAAGATCTTTACATTTTAAGACAAAAAGGGAAACGTGACGACTGTTTCTGTTTGTTTCTTCGTAACGTTTGGACAATTTGAGATATTTCGACTAAAATCGAAACAAACATAGGCACCCAAGAGGGGTAAAATATTCTGATTTTCGACCTAGCTTTAGACTATTATTTTGAGGGAAAATATGTCCAAAGTAAAATAAAACACTATTTTAGTCACATATGGCGCTATAAATCTAATATCAACGTTGAAATTATACTTATCAAAATTAGCATGTCTTTATTTGTACCACCATTCGATAAAGTGAATATATTTAAATGAGTCCAAAATATGTTTAAATAGGAAATATCATTGTACCCACCGGTACTCCAACATTCGAGCCCTGACCTCTTTGATCAAAGCCAGGCCCACAGACATGCAACTAACTCCACTGATTTGGGAGGGTTTGCTTAAAACTGTAAATACAATAAGCTGGGACTCGTACCCTCCAACCCCTCCTAGAGGAAGTGGTTGTGCTCGTGCCAGCGTTTGTTACCCATGTGTTTGTTGTAAGTCTATTGTGAATGCCACCCCCCACCCCTCAACCTCTCAAAATCACTACGGGCCAGTCGTACTTTAACTATTGATCTTTATAATATAACTGGATGGACATACTCATACACCATGCCAAGGACAAAAGCGTGACGTTCAAGTTTATCGTCTGATACACTGTGAGGGGAGAGATTTTACGGTTTCTTTCAATATTCTCATGCGAAAACATGTCTCTGATGAATAAAAGTGTTATTGTTGGAAAATAGTGAAGTATTATATATTTTCATGAAGAAACATTTGCATTAAAGGATATACAATTCAGTTTTACAGGTAATAATGTATAATCCGAAAAAAATCTTTAACACGTTTAAATATGTAGCTATCATCAATGTTTTTTACAGTCTGCCAGGACTACACTTATATTTAAAGTGGGTTATTATCTTGTATATTGGATTCATAGACTATATTATTATTAAAAGTTCGATAAATATAATGAATAAGGTATCTTAAAACTTGATTACATGTGTTTGAATGACAAACTTTGGGTAGTTGCCATACATTAAACAATCACTTAGGCTATAGGCTTGTAGAAAGTCTTATTATGTTACCATTTTAAAACAAAAGTTGGCTCATATCTTGTATATTACTTTCAGAAACCTAATTTTGTTGAAAGTTTGATAACTATAATGAAACAAGTTAGCTAAAAACTGTATTACATTTGTTTGGATGACATACTTTGTGTAGAAGTCTTACGTTCAAATGATAATTTAGGTTATAGGCTTGTAGGAAGTACACTATTTACTAAACCCCAATTTTAGTAGTAATCGCAATCTGTAAATATTTATTTCGTATTAGAATACAATCATATATATAATATTTTGGTAAGATAAACGGCAACTTAGAACGGAAGTAGAAATTTCCTTCTAGAATGTCTTTAACCTACCTATATACCATTACAGGGTAGGCTTCTGGTACGAGATAAAGCCTTACAAGCGAGCTTCTTCCAAAAATCATCGTATATATTAGGCTACATCAACTTATTTAAAGAAAAAACTAACCAGTTTCGAACATTGATATCTTCTTCAAAGCTTTTACTAACATATTTCTCTCATTTAAATAATCACACATTGATTTATCTCATATATTCAATCAAATTAATGAACGATGTCAAAATACCACATTACCTTGTATATACCTCAGTGTTAGCTTCTGTGGTGCTGACTGACAGCTCACAGCTGACTTCTGACGGCTTTGAAAAGCTACCAGACCAAATTATGTNACGGCTTTGAAAAGCTACCAGACCAAATTATGTTTCCCTACGCCGAACTATATGATCTGCAAAAAACATGTCTTTAGCAGTTGTCACTTCTGACAGTCAAAATTTAGGTATATACCTAAATGTTGACTGTCAGAAGTCAGCTGTGAACTGTCAGTCAGCACCAAAGAAGCCATGGGGCTACTGTAGGTGTGAGAGAGAAAGAGATACACGAAAGTTTTCTTCTCTCTTAGACAATGGTATGGAGATGGCAGCTCGAAAATTTCAGCCACAGATGTCCATCCAGTTATATTATAGAGATCAATGACTTTAACTTACTGAATGATGAAAATGAAGGTAAACATAGACAACACTGTTAAGGGACTGGTAGCCATAGTAACATGACGCTTATAAGTAAACCAAAAGTCGAAACGCTAGCGTTCGAAGCGGTCACTCGACAGAACTAAAATTATCGAGACTCTATGGAAAAAACACCCAAAAATACTTGAATGAATATTTTAACCTTTGATGTTCTTCTCTATAGTAGACATTTCTATATTAATGGTTCTACAATAATAATTCATATTCCAAGAATATCGTGTTTTAAGTAATTCTTCTTCCAAAAGGGTCTACCTACCAGCCCAGGACCTGCTGCTTGATAAAAGCAGGCCAAGCTAGAGAAATTATAATGAATGACTTGTCCAATATCCGTTGGTTGGCAACCCACCCTCTTTCCCCTCGCCTGCAAAGAGTGGTCAATTAACTCGGGTATTCAACCCAGGGCCTGCTGAAACTTAGCTCAAGTTGGTCCGCCACATTGCCAAATTTTTTTATTATTTTTTGCAATCGTTTGTGCTCTATTTATGCTCATATTTGCCCGATTTATGAACACTTGTGCTGTGAAACTAGCCCTTTTAAATATTATTTAATAAGGTGGGACAACTTGAGCTCAAGCTAGCCCACTACATATTGAAAAACAACATAACAACATTTTATGTACGTCACTCCATTGTGCTCCGTTTATGTTCATATATGGCTGAAAATAACCATTTGTTCTTTAAAATTAGGCATTCTAAAGACCATTTAATGTGGCCGGCCAACTTGAGCCTTCTCTATACCATAACCTGTAGATAAATTGAGTTCAATCTCGCCCACCTCATATTGAAATATCAATGTAACAAAATTCTGTTTTCACCATTCGTTTATACTTTGTTTGTGCTCATATGTACCAGAACATGAACTTTTTTGCTGTTAAGCTAGGCCTTTTCGATAACATTTATTGAATGCGATCCAGCTATAAAAACTAAAAAAAACAAAAACACAAGAATTACCGTCAACCACGGTTGAAGTAGTCTCGTCACGCGCTCCCCCCCAACCCCCTTCGTCACTCTACCAGTGCTGGAATGCCTAAATTTGAAATAGTGGTTAGATGTGTTTGCCAAATACAAGATGATACAAGTGACCAGAATGTCTAAACATTATTCAATTTATTTAATTAGCGTATAATTTAAAGCTTGTTACGTATATTAACGTGCAGTGAATCGACAGAGATACAGTTTCCATTGCTCTAAGCTGGACTGAGTTTTGCCCTATCCTTCGTTCTTTTTAGTGGTATCCCTTTCTCTATGATACATTATACACAGACCCACCGCGTGTGAAATCAGCGCCCGGGGCAGTCTTGAAAGTAGCGGCCTAACCCCGTAACCCCATAACCAGCCCTCACACCATCTCGTATATACACCATAATTCTAAGGGTTATTGTTATGAAGAAAATAACAAGTGGTGCAACCTTTATTGTGCATATTGTCACCAATCAATAACACTTTTTAGATCATTACTCGCTATTTTTTAATTATGTTTTTAGCTCAAATAGTCATAATTAATTCATAACACATACCTGTCACCTGATACCATGGCTGATAGTCTCAGCCCAGGAGTGCAACTCATTATTTTATTATTTAATAGAAGTGTTAAATAAATATATTTGAGTATAAATAAAATATTTTATTCAAACAATTCAAAAAATCGAAAGTAACACATCATAAATTGTTGTTGTAGTTGTGAAATGTTCAGAATATTACTGCGTAGGCATTCACTATTCCCTTTGATAAACCATATTTAATACAATCCAAATATTTATTTATTTGTAGTCTAAATGTCTGTCTATTCACTGTGTCAACCAATTTATTAGAATATAGTATATGGTGGATAGAAGGAAAAGGTTCATCACGAGGCCTGTGACTCACGGGTTGTCAGCTGAACGAATTCATGTCGTAGCGGTTCCCCCGGTTTACAATGGTTGCTCTTTTCGATTTATTGATTTAATTACACTGATGTTTTATAACACAACACATTATACAATTTTATTTTCTGTGTTTACAAGATATATTAAAATATATGGCAATAATATCCGTTGGAATCTGATCTAATGGCCTTAGTCATAATATACCAAATATATACATTTTTAAACGATTCACAAACACAAATGGGTATGAGGGGCGCCTTTCGGCGCCTAGCGCGATCAACTCGCTCGCCCTGATTATATATATATATATTTTTTTGACAATTTATACATTAATAATCACTTAGTTCACACAAACAAATTGAATTAAAAAACTTGTCCACATAAACATGGGTTTTTGGCGCAGGATTAGCATATCCAGAGATTATACCAGTGTAAATACCTCCATTTATCGATATTTCTAAATAACTTAAAACACAGTTTATCTAAAAATGTATAGTAGTTAATAAAATTATCATTAATCTAATGAGTACCTTAGACAAGGGCGTAGAAAAATGGAGGGAAAGAGGGGCCGGACCCCCCAGGGATTAACTTAACTCACCTGGAATTTGTTGGAAGTGGGGGTCCACAGTTAAAAATAAAAGTCCTAATGATTAAGATTTTTTACTCTTACTACAGGAACAGTACAGTATATGTTAGTGGTGTCCAAATGGAGGAACTAGGTCCTCATCCTGACCGCAAATTCATTTTTATGGACCTTGACGAGATAGCGATAAACAGAAAAAATTATGTTATGTAGGTTGTGGCAGGGAATAAGACATGGAATGCCAGCAGCAATAAATAATTAAAACAACTAAAAGGAAATAGAATCACGTTTTTGAATTAGTATAGTCCTATAGGGTTTGAACTTGAATCACTGTAAAAGTTTGGCCGGACCGCAGAAGTATGTTGAGTTTTTAAAACGAACATCCATCAAAAATAATTGGGGACCTTTGGTATATGTCATCAATCAAATATTAGTTAGTGAGTATTTAAATATTCACATTCAAGATACACCTTGTAAAACTCCAGATTGTAAAATTAGTTCTGTCAACATTTCAAATACCGTACTTCTTTTCTCATACATTCCTATGGTATTGAAAAACAAAGTATGGTTCATGGAATGAGCCAAGTAAGTGAGGTCCGAGAAAATGAGTCAAAATGTTTGCTATCACCTGCAAAATCATAGTTGATAAACTACCCTAAGAAAAGAGCAGCTTAAATAACAGAACAACCGTCAGAAAAGGAATTTATTTGCAACTTATGTAGGTAGGTTTACTACCCTTCCCCGCCCATTATCTTAACAAACCTACTTACTCAAAGTATTATTTGCTAGCTAGGAAAAGTTTGAAAGAAAGGGTAGGGTCGGGAAGTCCGAACACCCCTAGAATTGGTTATTTAACCCCACCCCCTCTAGAAAAATGAGCTTTCTACGCCCTTGGCCTTGGAATCCAAAGAAAACACTCTGAATAAATGATAAAGTAATCTTCACTGACAATGGCACTTTCGTTGCCGTCAAACTCTACAATCTACACAATTATATTGGGTTGCAAGGTTGTGGAATAGTATTAATCGATGGATGCATTTTGGCTCATATCTTAAAGCTTGATTTTTCCTCTAGATTTTCACTACTCTTTGCACGCATATTCTAAACTTATCTTTATAGACTCATGAAAACTCGCTTCAGCGGCTGAATGTTCTGAGGCGTTACTCTCATATTAGAATGGCCTGCTGAAGATGGGAAAATTGGAGTTCGAATCTAGGTCGGGTCTACTGAGAGTGATTTTAAATAAATTGTTTCACATTCTCCTTTCACGCAAATGTGGGTAGATTAAAACTAGAATGCTTCCTTCCTCATCCGTTCCCCCTTAAAGTAATTATCATATATGCGTATAACCTGAAAAGGGTTTTTAAGATATAAGTGTATCAACCTTTCTAATATTAGTAACATAAGCGTTTGGTAAATTTCAGGTGTATTTTCTTTTTTTTTAATATCTCTAGTAGAAATTTCTTTCTTCCACTCCTTTTACCATCAACACCAGTAGACAAACTCATATTTATTAGAAACTCTGTGGTGTGTTTGCAGTTTTATAGCAAAACTTCTTTTTTTGCCAAAATAAATAAAATATTGCCCAGTAGAAACAAAGTTTAATGTTCTTCACTTGATAATTTCAACAGTTCATGAATATTTGTCATAAGCTTAGCAGCATTAGATGAGAACCTTTTTAAATGAAGAGCAAATGTCAATAATCCAGGACAGGACCCTTGATAAATATTCAAGAACTGTTGATATCACAATTTAAAATTATTCTCTAGGTTTCTACAGGAGTAGTATTTTATCTATTTTAACAAAACAAAAAATTGTTTTGATGTAAAAACTGCAGAAATACTACCCCTAACTCACGTTCCCTACCCTTATACATATTATTTGCTGTACCACATCTTAATACCTATGCAGATTTTTTAGGATCTACCTATTTTAATCACGCTATTGGGTAAGAGTATGAGTGAGAGGAAGTGTATCCACATTTGGGTGGAGGTATAGTGTAAAAATAATTAGGAAAACCAACCACAGTACATCCGTAATCGAATCAAAATCCCAACCTCTTCATAACCGGCCAACTCGACCAGATGACCTGACGCCAATTTTGTGGGCTCGCCGATGTGGGTCTAGACAGGGGTCCTCAACCCTAGGCCACAGAGAAGGAAAGAACAGATCCACAGCTGCTAGGTTAAACGTGTTGCGCTCCTTTTCAAGGCTTTACTCCTTCAACGTTGGGATCACTAGGTGCGATCAGCAGTGACTACAGCGCAATCAAGTGAGCATTTTTTAAAAGACTCACTTTAAACTTGAATGTACTAGAAGGAAGATACAAAATATGAGCTCCTCGAGTTAACCTGTCAGCTGGCGGTCACTGAGCAAGCTTCAGATAGCGCCCTCCCCCGTCTCTAACCCCACCCACACCCCCACCACGTCCCTAAGTACCCTAATCCTGCCACACAAATAAGTTTACTCTGACTGCACATTACAAAGAAAAGGAAACACAATGAACCTTTTATTTATTTTTTAACTAAGGGACTGGCTGTAAACTACAATTATTTGTAAGGAGCACTGAGAAGAATTGCAATCATTTAGAAATACCAATTTATTTAAAAAGGGGTTATATATTTTTAAATATTGCTTCCACCAAAATGAGGGTGAAAGTTCTGACCAGTTTCCCGATGTAAATTAAAATTCCCACACTCAAGTAATTAAAGTTAAAACAAAAATATATGATAGTTTTAAATAGTTATAAGGGGTACTGTTATTTAAAATTACGTAATAAACACTAAAGTTAACTATAGTATTTTTTTTAGAGTACATGGATGTAGGCCGGATAGTAATCTAAAGATATTGCAGACAAACGGGCTGATCAGCTATGTCTCGCGGTCCGTTTGTTTGAGAATCCTGGCTAATCATTCGACCTTGAAAGGGGGTTCTGTCTGTTAATAAAAGTTAAATTGGTTCAAAATTGTAATTAATCATATAGGGCCCATACGCATAGATAAGATTATGTACAGTTTATTGAAGCAATTATTCAACATATTATATACCCTACACTCTATTTATCTTAAAAGTTA
>CABFWB010009932.1:0-11036 GCA_902151455.1 Timema bartmani | reverse complement strand
AAAAGAGAGAGAAATTGTCTTGCAGTGAGCTCGGGGTCAACATGTTAAGAACCAGCATAGATGGTCTGGTGGCTTATGGAGTCACTTTCGCAAAAGACTGGATCACAGATGACTGGTAGATCAAGGTTTGAGTCTCGGTTCGGTATACTGAGGTGGATTTTTTATAAATGGTTTTCCACTTACGCAACATGCAAATGATGGTTTACTTCCTCTAAATGTTATGTTCCTCAGCCCTTACGCATTAGCATAGCTACTATATATATACATATATATATATATTAAAAAAGCCTGATTCTAGTTGGAAGAATGGTTTAGATAATTCAAACATATTTATTTGCAGTCAACATTAATGTCATTTTACTACAGTATTTAAGTTACTTTAAAGGCATTGATAAAATCCATCAAAGGTGACAGATACAGTCAGCATGACTTAATGTATGGATATATTAAAATTGTTATAGTAACTTTAGTAAGTATAAAAAAACTGTTATTCCTACAAAAATGAGAGTATGTATAATCCGATTAGTTAGTAAGACGTGGTGGTAATGAAAAAGTGTATAAAAATCCTCCATTTCTTTGAGCACGTGGACTAAATGATAGTTATCTATACTGATTTGAGGTTTGGGTTCAAATCTCTGTCGGAAGTACTGAGGGTGATTTTCTTTAGTTCGTTTCCCATTCACCCTCCCCTCAAATTTGAATACATGAAACATTTCGTAGCTCTTCTGTACCTCATTAGTGTAGCTCGTAACAGTAGTGAGACGTGGAACAATAAACAAGTAAAACATGTCAAATATGTGACATGTTCGAAATGGCGTCTTTCTTTTATACTTACATATAAAACATCTTCTAAAGTAAACTTATAATATAAAGTTATCTAAATATGCTAAGGTTAGTTTAATGTGAAAATGTAGGCTTATTTAGATGATTTTATAAAATGTTACGAGAGACTTGTTTCTATTTTTGTGTATTATAGGAGTTTGTTCTTATTTAAATTGAAGTTCTACATTTAACATTTAACATATCACATATATTTCTAAAAGTATCACTCTTTTGATTAAAATAGGATTAGATCTGTTAAAAAAATTAATCGTTTTTTATATTTTATAGCACATTGTTATCGCTTTATAAAATAATTTAATCCATTGGAATAATTTCAATACTTTTTTTCAAACAATTTTTTTTTAGAATTTAAAAATACTTGTAATTTTTTTCCCAAAATCAAATGACCAGTTGAATTGTTTTTTAAAATATTTATTAAAAATAACCAGGTACCAGTTTGTTTATCTAACATTTGTATGGATTCGGAGGACGAGAGTCTTTTTTTGTGGATCTTTATGAGAGGAAGATGGAGAAGGAAAATCATAAAATGAATGCGGATATTTTTTGAGCATCTGTGAGCGATTGGAAAAGAATTTTATCTATACTACCTATGAAGATCTTCGATTAAATTGAGTTAAGTTTTTTAAGAATATTTGGATGTCATTGACTTATTTTGATAAACTTCTCGAAAATGTGAAAGAAGAAATTCTGAAGGCAGCCACTGTAATCCTAATGGTAATAGCACCATCCTGTGGTAAAATCCATATTGCCGGTCGTTGTTTCACTTCAAATATAAAATCATCGATGTTTAATTCATATAAACTCATCTAAAAAACAAATACACAAGATTTAATGGGGCAGATGGAAACCAACAGACAATAGATATTCAGATAACCAAAGAGAAAAGGATAGCCTTCCGTACCACGAACAAAATTCAACTGGTAACTTGTTAGTTGGCACCACTTGGAATACTGTCTGGTGAGTGCAGCTCTGTGTGAATGAAACGATATAAACATGTGACTAACCACTCAGTCGCCGGGTGTGTGACAGTCACCCTAATGGACAACTACGCCACAAATAGCCAATAGCAGGTCATTTATGATCGACTGTTGCCGGGCCGGGCGACTCACTTGCTTCTTGTGAAACCTCCAATCTACCTCCATGCTAATCACAGTCGTTCGTCGATTGTTGCCGAGTGATAGTTGCCTTGTGATGTACTAAAAGGGGTACATTAACGATCTAGCATCTTTCTGTTGTGTCTGTGTGCGGTAAGGTCGTACACTAGCACTACTAAGAAGTTCTAACAAACAATAAATACTAACGTAGAAGAAGGTTTAACTGTTAAGACTATTAATTTCATATTTATGGCGAGATTCATCAATGATTCAGTTTGGGTGGCCACTGATATAGTTGGCTAAGTAGTTAAAGGTATTTATATAACACCCAGGTTCACTTCCCTCCTAGTTCAATTATTGGTGGTGGTGAAGAAATTATTTGCTCTTTATATATGGATCCACCCTTTTAACATTTATTTATGGGGCAATTGCACAAGGCAGGAAAAATTGTGTCAAGGCTACTATTAATAACTCGCTACTTTTTCAAAGAAACACTGGCATCGTGCATGTATGTAAATACGTATGTCACAGGAAAAGTAGATTGTTAGGGAGAGTTGAATCGGCCTAGGTAAAGTCAACTCTTACTAAAAGTATTAGTAAAAGTTGAAAGTTGATAGAGAATAAACAGATCAAATTTTCCTAGGAAGAGTTAACTATGCCTGCTGTGGTTTAGTAAAAGTTTATTCCACTTCGCGACTTCGCGCGCACATCTTTGTTTTGAATATGCCAGCCCTATTTGTTTACTGTTGTTTTCTAGGTTAGGTTAGGTTAGGTTAGGTTAGGTTAGGTTAGGTTAGGTTAGGTTAGGTTAGNAGGCTAGCTCTGCAACTCAAAGTGTCACAAATCTTTACCTTGCTGTAATAAATAATAAATATTTATATCTCTCTTTGTATCATAAAGGTTTTGCTTTTTTATTTGTTTTTTATTAGGTAGTAGACCATTTCCTTGTAAAAAGTCAACTTTTACTAGCTCAAGGTAGTAAGAGTATACTTTCCCTGGTATGGTCAACTCTGACTAGTAAATGTTGATCAAAATTCATCCCTTTTCGCTTTTGTTCAACTTTTACTAAAAAAACCAGTAAGAGTCGACTCGGCCTAGGTAAAGTCGACTCTTACTGGAGAATCTACTCTTCCTGTAACATATATACATATCTATCTGTCTGCATATATGTATCTATCTATATATCTATCTATCTATCTACATATATGTATATCTATCTACACATATATATATAAATATAAATAGCTCATTATAAAACTTATGTACTGTACAATGAGAGGGAGCAGAAACTTTTTTAATTTAGAAAAAAAATAGTATCTTATGAATTTGAAATCTCTTAAATGTAATAAAAGATATAATACAATATAATTAATCATTGAAACATAGTCGGTAAAACATTCTATTGAAATTATCGTCAACAAAACTTAGCGTAATATTATGATTAGTAGAACTGAACAAGTAGTAAACAGATACTACACTGTTTTGGTTCTTGATCATTTTAAATGTTAATGATATGAAAGACCAACAAACAAGGAGCCTTTCCAATATTTCGCTGAGCCTATTTTATTCTCACTTTCCTATATCCAGCTAGTTTGTAATTCCTGTAATGATACGTGTGTGTGTTTAGAAATAACATTCCACTTAACACACCAACATTTTTTACACAACATTTCCTCCTAGTCAAATGATAACACCTTTTTATGATTAAGTGATTTATTTTTACTTTCTCGCTATCTTACAGGTATCGTGATCGTCAAAAAAATCGAACTCTAGATTTGGATGAATCTCGACGTTTCATGACCCCACCGAAATCGAAAAAGTGGACTTTGAATTTCCATCTGTCTGTATGTCTGTACCTCCTATTAGAGCCTAAATTATTTTACCGATCGGGCTAAAACCTCGTATCTAGGGTTTTAATAGGGTTGCCCCAAGGGTTTTTTGAAATTGGATATCCAACCCTAAAATTAAGGGTAGTTTACAAAAGGGCAAAAGAAGAAAAAGTAGATTTTCTCAAAATCAGCTCTAACAATCTTGATTAAATTTCATTTAATAACATTTATAACTATTCCAAACAAAATGGCTACTCAAGATATTTCGGCAAAATTACTTTAAGGGCTCCGGTCTGATGCGTAAATTCACATTTTTTTATCATATCTCCGAAACTATTTGAGATATGAAATTACTGATCATTGCAATTATGTAGATCTATTTATAGTACAAATATTTTATTCGAAACATATTTTTATAAAACCAATAACATTCGAGCTATACACAAAAATATATTTTTTAAAATCTTTTCGAACACTAAAGATAAAGTATTGTGACCGTAAAAAAAATCTAAGCTGAAATGTTGATGGATGTCTACGTTTCATGATCCCCACAACCCTAAAAAACCTTCTTTGTAATGCCGTTTGTTTGTGTGTCTTTTTAACACCAAAATTAAGAGTAGTGTAATAAAAAGTGAAAAGAGAAAAAAATCTATTTTCTCAAAATCGGCTCTAACGAGTTTGATTAAAACTCGTATTTAGGCGTTGATTAAGATTATAAATTGGAAATTGTCATTTTCTTATAAAAATGAATTTTAGGGTACTTTATAGACGTGGAAATTTCCAATTCTCCACAACTATTTGAGATACTACACTTATAATTGCAAAATTGTAGTACTATTAAAAATAAAAAAACTTTCATATCAATTATATTTTAATAAAACCAGCATTTTCTGAGATATTGACAAATATATTGATACAATTTTATGATCTTTATTTTTAAAGAGGTACTACTTAGGTTTTAACGTAATATTTCTCTAATGCCATAGAGTAAGAAATAAATAAGTCTCTCAAAAGCGTATGTTCTCTTTCTTTCAACCTATTAGGGAAAATGTTTGTATAGCAATGATCTTTCTCTATCATTTTAGATTCAATGGTAAATATTTACCTATTTTATTGGTCAAAATTCATAAATGAGGAATTTAATAGCAATGCAATAGCCATAAGATGTGGAACCCCCAATAAAATGTCAAACATTTTAAACGGGAAGTCGAAATTTTAACATGAAGTGGAGATCTCAAGTTTAAATGCAATAATTATCTAATACCATAAAGCAAGCAAATAAGTAACATTTTCAAGAAGTTGATGTGGTTTTCTTTAACCTCTTGGAGGAAATATTTGTACAGCAAGGGGCGAATCTAGGATTCTCGTGATTGGGGGAGGGAAGCGTGTGCTCCCATCGGGATCGTGTTGGGGTTGGGGGTGAGAGGCAGCTCAAGAAATTTTTACATATAAACATACTTCAAAATTTGAGAGTAAATCCTTAAACAATTTTCCAATGTATCGCTAAACTTTGGAATAATCCTCTACTGAAGGGTATAACTCGAAATTTGCGATTAGTATTGAAGTTTATTATAATCAAATTATAAGAATATCAATATTTAAAAATACATTATTTTAAAGATCTTTATTTAATATTAATCATTGAAATAGTAGTAGTAAAAATTATCAAATAAATGTAAACCTATACAATGCTTGTGCAACAAGGTTAGAGGCACACAACTTAAATTTGAGTAGTTTAATTAATGCCTATTTTCACCACTTTAATATTGAATTTGAATGTCTTAAGTACTTATAATAATTACCGTGATTACCAATAACAATTTAAAAAATCAAATCTGGTTAATGAGATAGTATTACGTGACAATAAAACTAGTAATGACGCTAACATTGATTTAATTAGTTTAATTTATTGAAGGGGGCGTGCGCCCCCCTCCCCACAACCTCGTCCTGGATCCGCCCCTGGTACAGCAATGATCTAGCTCTCTCATTTTAGACTCAATAGTCAATAATAAATTTAACCTATTTTATTTGTCAACATCTATAAAAGAGACATTTAGTAGCAATGCAATAACCATAAGATGTGCATTCCCTATTAAAATACCGAAAATTTAAACCGGAAATCAAAATTTTAATATGAAGTGTTGACCATTGGGGACTAAATATCGATATATCTTATTTGTCCAAACATAAAAGTGAAGACGTTAATTATTTCAAAATAAATTTACAGTATTTAAAACCGTGAGTCAAAAAAGTTTTACGTATGTTTAGCGCAATTGGTTCTTGGGTTCACTAAATATTATATGTTACGGATATTGAGTAAATATCTCAATTTTTAAACAATAGACCGAGAAAGTCCATGCGGAGTTCCATACCATTTATTTCTTGGAATATTCAGGGACAGACAATCTAAATCACTGGGGGAAGATGGAGAAGATAGCTGAAGTTTATGTTTTAATGGAATATAATAAATATAACATATAATTTTGTATTTATATTCGTTTCATTGAACGACATAAATAATATAGGTCTAATGTAGGTAGCAACAATTTTCTTTTCAACCTACAATTTTAACTAAAGCCAAAAGGTAAGAAAAAAAGGTCGAAATGAAGAAGGAATATTCGTTGATGAACATGATGATACTCGTATATGTTTAAACTTTTTAGCAAATGACTTAATTAATTTTTTAAATAATCTATATAGATTTCAAATTTTATTAATGTGTCTTACCCATATGCAATGAAATTGGTCCGGGATAATAGTTTTAATTTTAAGACTTCTACCGAAAATTGGGGAACGAATGGTTGGTTTCCTTTCTAAAAAATAATTATTTCTGAGAGATATCCCAGAAGAGAAACTGTTCTTCGAGCAATTTTGTTTTTTAATCCTACATCATAATGAATATAATGGGAGTTAGACAGATCCATTCTATGTTATTAAAACTTACTAGTCAAAATAAAATCATAGTTTTTTTAAAAAATAGCTTATTTTTCGATTAGGTGAAACTCAAACTTTTAAATTATAGTTTTATAAATAATAAGTTGGAAACACCTTCTTGGCACTGATTCGTTTGAAAGGGTACTCGTACCAGGGGTCACATGGCTTAGGGTCCCAGATTCTCTATATTTTGAATGAGCAAGGAAGGTGTGCACAGGATATGGGGGTTGGATGAGGTATTGGTTTTACACATGTGATTTGTCAAGACACCTTTCCCAACAGCTCTCTATGATATTCTGGTGAATTTGCTCTAAGTTCATCCTCCAAATCCTTTTTCTATTAGGTTAAGTTGTTAATAACCATGATGTTAAACGTTTTAATGAAAAATAAAAGTTTGTGGAGGCGGCTATAGTTGGAAACTTCTACTTAACTTCATATTATGAAAGGAGTTTGTATTTTATCCACACAGAGTGTGTAGTATATTTTAAAGTCCCCTTCCTACCTACCTTCGCCACCAACTCACGCTTTTTGTTTTCGTCTACTTGCTTCCCATTACAGCAGGAACACATGCGTTCGCTCTTCCAACATACTACCCCTCTCTCGCTCGACGTATAGCCTGCGCCTACTACCTCGTTTCTGCCTTTCACCTTGGCCCTTTATCTCCCAAACTGGATTCCACGAATAGACCTCAAGGACTCCGTGACATTTAAAAAATAATCTAGAAATCCCATACCCGCAGCTTAAGTTATTAGATTGGTCAACCACCATTATTCTAGTACTAGTCCTTCTCCGCCTCGTCTTACAACCAGTCCTTGATATATATATGTACACAAATGGTTTATGAAGGAGAAAAGTAAAATTTAGAGCAAATTTACCCACAGACACACACAAAAATAAATACATTTTGTTGCCCGAGTGAAGCAAAGTTATTGTATTAGCACTACCATTAGGAATTTCATCGGTCTCTTACTACCTAATGAGTGGACAAGTTTTAACGAAATTTGACAGTAAAATTATTTGAACCAGTCCCATCAACGTATTCATATGTCTCTGATTCTTTAAATGTTGACATCTACTGCGTGAACGATTGTAGTATTCAGGTGAACAACAGCTATTTTCTATGAATATAATGTACTATCCTTTGCCAGGAGTTTCACTTGCGTGTCAGTTCTAAAAACATGTTCATTAAAACAATACCGTTTCTAATAACAAAGATTTTAATTTCTCGTACAGAGAAGAAATCACGAAACGAATTATGTAGGATTTGATAAAAGATGTATCTTAAAATTAAAATTACATTAATTTAGTGTAATTATTTCTGTTTTATGAATAGAAACACAGAACTTTTGTATTAATTGAAGGTAATAAATTAATACAATTTAGGGCAAAGCATCTTTGTAAACGACGTTGATAGTTTTATACTAGGGAGCGTACATTTTCAGGTTTCTGCTAGAATTATCACAGGAACATACCCCGTATAGTTGTCCATTCGAGAAACACTTTCCGTGGAAATAAACCACTGCCACCTTCAGGGTTTGTCCTTGTGATGTGTTGATGATCATCGCAATAGCAAACCTTGTTAAGAAACAGCATGCATTTAAACTGGAAGGGCAGGTCCGATGGATTTATGGGTATTCTTGGTACCACAACCGACTTCCCGTAGATTAACCTGCCGTGACAGTTACCTCTATGAAAATGTTTTGCAGATTGTTTACCTGGAAGCGGGTCTCATTACACAAATTACGTAGGTTCAAACTAAGCATGAAAAGGATAGTTGCTGTGGTGCTTAAATCTAGTATAAAATACAGTGGCTAATTTTATCATCAGATTCATATTTGGAGATACAATAGCTTGCTCATGGAACCAATAAAGATGCTTGTTTTGCAGAAGTAGTATACCGTGATAAATAAAATGGACTAATTCCTGGATACTCTTGACCACGACGTACATATGGTGGTTATTCAAGGAAACATTGCCATCGAGCTTTGAAAAGACGCCATTGTCGAGTTTCAGAAATATATCGACAAATAATTCTAGTTTTTGCCTTAGCAAAGGTGAATGCACGTTTTGGTTGACAGAGAAAGGTTTACAACATCTGGGCTTATGTAGGATCTTTTTAATCAGGCATTGACCTCTTCAGCTTTAGTGACTCGTAATGACTGGCAGAGTGTGTCGGAAGTCTCCTGAGAACAATGCTCGGACTCCTCTTCAAACACATGGCTTCTTCTGAGATCTCTCCGAGTTCTATCTAGATCTTCAATAGAAGTGCATGCGACAATGTACTCTCATTATATAAAATAAGAGATAATCTTTGCAGTAGTTGGAAGTGAAACTTAGCTTCAATATGCTGAACTCGGTAATTTGGTTGTTAGAAAAATTCAGAAGTAATTTAAATATTGCACACGCTGTTTTGCCCCTTTTACAAATTAGCAGCTATACCCGATGAAGCCACATGCAACACATCCCTCAAACCAGAGATTATACAAGAACGAATAATTAACTATAGTAATATTTCATTTACCTCCGGGCACACTTTTCCTACAGGATCTTGAATAATCTATCATTCTTTTATGTTTACGCTAAGTTGTTAGGTGTTCAATATATGCGTGTTTATATTCAAAGTTTGTAATGGAAACGGACGGTCGTTTGTCATCTCTCTCAATTAGTTTCTATAAAATACAAATCTGTATGAATTTTAGGAAAGAAAATATCTTCATTGAAATTAAAATAGGCTCTGTTTTGATTCTATCTTCAATATCTTCCGACATGCTATTCCTGTGGGTGAACTAAAGTACGAAAAGATCTTTCACGTGAAACACCACACAAAGTGTCTTTTTATAGAGTACCGCTCCAGTTTGAGTCATCTTTTAAGGGTCCCAGTGCTTGTCAAACTAATTAGTAGGATGGATACGTGGGCTACGTCATTCCCGTTTCATCAATTTTCAAATGAAGTTGAACCTTTGAAGATATGGAGTCACATTATCAAAACATATAAAAACTGTGTAATTCTGGAGTTTGGTATGTACCCGGCTAAGGAAATCACCCTTCCTTATTTTGAGGCGTTCCTCAACATAAATACCTTGCTCTCGGCAATGGAATTTCCTTAATTTTCCAAGCATTGTATAAAGCAACCTCATTGTAAGTAAGCGTCCTCGCAAAGGGATCACACAATTTGAAGAAGGTTGTCAATGGTGTGTCACATTGGTTATTAGTGACGTCAGTTTCCTTAGTTGTTGTAAAATATACACATTGCACATTTTCGAGATGGGCAGCTAAATGCATAACACCGCGTATAGTACTAACTGAAATTGTCCCCTCATTGTCCCTTTATCACTGGCCTTATTGTATTAATACATACATACTTATTGGAGTTGATGAAATGGCACATCTGTACAGGTTCACATTAATGTGAAAGTTGAATGATTGTCTATCTACAATGCTCAAGCATCGATCGTTGCCGAGCATCTTCCATCATCGAGATGCCATCCACAATATCTGCGATATCTGTTATTCCTGTCAACGTAGCTCTTTGAAAGCTTAGCATGCAGAGAAGATCGAGTCAAAAGTCCGTATGGGTTGTGTACCATATGTTTAGTTACACTTGCATGCAATTGTGGGTCTATTTTTGAATTCGGAATCTCCGAATTTACTACCGAATCAATATCGTTAGGTCTGAGTTTTTACTTAAGTCATAACAGCAGCTATATTTTTGTAGTCCTTGCTTTTGCCCTTCCATAGTGTATATAAAACACTTGTACTGCCTTTAAAGTTACTGCTCAGCTTCTTGAAGACATTGATAATTTTCAAATATATTTTAACCTTTCTAGAGTAGCTCAACAAAATATAAAAACTACTGCATTCAAATATATTCAGTGATTCTTTATTTATAAGTGAATATATAGGTACAGAAACCATCCTTTGTGAGATCAACGAATTCAAAACAGCCCAATGAACTAAAATATTACTGCTCTTTGGATTCACTATTGAAATATATTCTGTAACTACTATTTGGATTTGGTGATCAAATTATACAGAAAAATAATTAATTCCACATTCAATAGAAGAATTTATCATTGATCACAAGCAATAATATTTTTTTTAACCAACTATTTTATCTTAAATAATCTGTTTTATCAATAGCCTAAAACATTTCTAGTAAACATTTAAATAATAATAAGATAATGCATAAGAATCAGTTAGGCGGTTCCATATATTTTTGAACAGGAACAAACAGATCAACAAATTGTTTTATAAGTAGTATGTATGTATGTATATATGTATGTATGTATGTATGTATGTATGTATGTATGTATGTATGTATGTATGTATGTATGTA
>CABFWB010009931.1:0-11039 GCA_902151455.1 Timema bartmani | reverse complement strand
CTGTGCCACTGACCGACCGAAGATACTGGACTGAATGGTTCCTCTAGAGATCCAATGAGATCTGTGCCACTGACCGACCGGAGATACTGTACTGAATGACCGAGAGTACGACTGTAGTGGATTAAGAGAAGCCTCGGTATGGTGTGACTGTTTTCCCACCGCGAGCGCTAGGCTCTGCGTTGGGAGGTCGCCACCAACTAAAGAGCTCTTGACTCGTCTATCGAAAGGCTAGCACAGTTCCTCCTTGTGTGGGTGAACCGCGTCCGTCCGTAAGGTGGGGAATAACTTAATGATTGTCACTGTCGTTGGTTACAGGAAACCCAACATCTTCGACAACATGATGGCGATGATGGAGAAGTACGCCAACAACCTGGAGGTGCTGGTTGACGAAAGGACAGACCAGCTGGTAGAGGAGAAGAAGAAGACTGGTGGGTACACCCCCCCCACGCGTCGTCCTACCGTGTGTCAGAGTACGGTCCGTCTATTTCCGTGACGGTGACATCATAGAGCTCTCCAAACTGTTGCGCGGTCGACTTTGGCCATGTATTTCCTTGTAGACACTCAAGATGTTTGTGTGGTCTGTCACATCTGTCTCTTTTCGTGCCTGAGACGTTATATAGCTGTCCAATTGTTTCGTGGTCGGCTTAGGCCATCTATTTCTTTACCTGCGACGTACAGCAGACGTCAAAGCTGTTGTGATGTCGGTTGCATTCGTTAATTTTCATGGCACATGACGTTACAAATAATTGAAATATAACTTGTTGTATTAAGAACAGCAAGACAATGTGTTTAGACTATCTTGTTAGCAGTATGAGGCCAGCTTAAATCCTTGGTCCTTGTACCAATGTTCCCTCTATCTGTGTTTCCCCCCAGAGGCCCTGCTCTACGAGATGTTGCCGCGCTGCGTGGCTGAGCAGCTGAAGCGAGGGAACAAGGTTGAGGCTGAGAGTTTCGACTGTGTCACAATCTACTTCAGCGACATCGTGGGGTTCACAGCCATGTCGGCAGAGAGCACTCCCCTGCAGGTATGAGGTGTCTGGACGAGATGTGCATGGCTGGACCTCCTGATTCTAGTATATTGTGGACCTTGCCTAGCACCTGGGACCTCCTGATTCTAGTATAGTGTGTATCTTGTCTCCATTTGAAGTTCCCAGTTAGCTGATATTCCAAGAGTAACCCTCTGAATACCCTTTCAACCCACAGCTAGCAGTGATGTTTTTAAACGAGTCTTATCCTGTCCCTTCTCTACAGGTCGTGGACTTCCTGAACGACCTGTACACCTGCTTCGACTCCATCATCGAAAACTACGACGTCTACAAAGTCGAGACTATCGGAGACGCCTATATGGTGGTAAGTCGCCCTTTGACAACCCGTGTCGATAACCTCAGGTTGGTTTTAAACGCACGGTAGCTTTACACTCTCCCTCCATAGGTGAATTCCAGTAAATGTTCTATTAATTGTATTATTGTATATATAATCTTAATTTTAAGCATTTACTTAGATTTGAAAGTAGTTTTGGAAGCAGGCTTATGGCAAGGGGTAGTATCAGAGAGGATCTAATCAGAAGAGGCAGTTGGGAGAGGTGTTATATGGGTCCGTAAGAAACCTGATGTTGAAAAGAGAAGTGCCCTTGAGGTGTAAGGAAGTAATAAATAAGGTGTACTTTGTACCCGTGGTTCCATATGCAGGATAAACATGGACATATGATGTGAATGAGACAAGGAATGGGGAGGCTTGCTGTCAGAAAGAGAAACAGGATTAGGAATTAAGCTATCCGGACAATAGCTAAGAGGCAGACAGTGCATGAGATAATAGAAGAAGCAAGACTGAGATGGTATGGTCATGTAATGAGGATGTTGGAGTACATGAGATAGTATAGGAAGCAAGACTGAGATAGTATGGGCATGTAATGAGGATGTTGTACTGCATGAGATAGTAGAGGAAAGAGTTGATCTGTAGATTTGCACATAAATCATAAGTCTTCAAACTTATGTTGAGCTTTACCACTAATGCCGTTACTTGTACAAGCGAAGAAGATGGGATGGATGGTTTTTCGTTTGTATACACATCGTTACTCATAAATATTGCGCCGAATATGTGATGGATGTGCGTAGGTCAGTGGACTTCCAGTCCGAAACGGATTCCAGCACGCCGGCGAGATAGCAACGATGTCGCTGCATCTCCTGGAGGCAGTCAAGATGTTCCGGGTGAGGCATAGACCAACGGATAACCTTCTCCTGCGTATCGGCATCCATTCAGGTCAGTTCATTAGTTCTGTTGGGAGGGAAGACTTGTCTATATTCTACTTTCTATTTGATTACACGTGAAAACCCTCCTGGGATGCTTGTTTTTAATAGTTTTAGGACCTACTTATTCTAGAATATTGTTGACCTGGTCTCCACTTCAAGTCCCCAGTCGGCCGGTATTACAACAGTAATCCCCTGAAGACTAGACTAGCATCTTAATACTCTCGACCACATAAATTCCCATGACAGATATTGTTTTACCCAGGTCCAGTGTGCGCTGGGGTTGTTGGCCACAAGATGCCCAGGTACTGCTTGTTCGGGGACACAGTCAACACTTCCAGCAGGATGGAGTCGAGTGGGGCAGGTAAACATAGGTTTGGATAAAATAATATAATAAAGGAAGGCCCTCAAATACAACTGGTAGTTTCCATTTTATGATTCTGTATTTTTTTTAATGCTAAAATATTTGTTCATAACCATCCATTTTCATTTCCAATATCATCCCCTCAACAATAAAATAAAGTAAATATAATGTTAACATTCCACCATGAAAATAGCTAATTAAACAAACAATAATGCGAGTAATGGCCAGACTATAATCGGTAAGATAACCAGATAATGACGACATATTTATGCAGATTAGGGTTAGATACTCAGGAAGACCAAGATCTGATAGATGGCCATACTGTTTTGCGGAAGATGACCAAACTATGATGAGGTATATGTTCTCTATGGTGAGAGAATTTAGCAGACTATGGTGAGGTACATGTTCTCTATTGTGAGAGAAATGAGTAGGCTATGATGAGATATACGTTCAGTCTATGATAAGGAATATGACCAAGCTATGATGAGGTATATGTTCAATCTGTAATGGTGAATGCGACAAGACTATGAGGAGGTATATGTTCGGTTTATCACAAGAAAGATGATCAGGCTATGATCAGGTATATGTTCAGTCTATGATGAGGAAGATGACCAGAGAGTGATAAAAGGTGTTGGTGTTACAGCTCTGAAAATCCACTGCAGTTTGGAGTGCAAGCACCTCCTAGACCGTCTGGGGGGTTACAGACTCGTCGAGAGGGGCATGGTCCAGATGAAAGGGAAGGGTGACAAGCTCACCTTCTGGCTGATCGGTGAGGAGCCCGATAAGAGATCCAGGAGGTCCGTGGAAAGGGCCCTGAGGAGGGCTGAAGCTGCTGGTGGTAAGGGCGCCCGTAACCATCAGCCTGGAACCAACGGTTACCTCTGCGGCGCACCCAGGAGCTCCCTCAAGAACAAGGACAATGGGGGCGGTAACCCTTTCGGGAACTCCAGAAGCCCTCTGGCGAGGTGCTCCAGCCTTGAGTCCCCGAAGAAGCTCCGGTTCGCCAGCGGGGACCTGTTGGAACTGCACCAGTACCAGAGGTGCAGCAGGGACCCTCTACTGGAGGTTATCGTGGACGGTAGTCCCAACAGGAAAACGTCTTCCAGCGGGCAGTTGGATGTCTGCCCGCTCCCTGAGGGTCGCAGCGGTATCAGAAAAAACAGCTCTTCCTGTCCTTGCATAGAGGACCTGTCGGAAGCGGCCTCGTCCACCGTCGACGACGCCAGGTGTCAAGAGATGCTTCCATCGTCTGGGTTCAGTGAGGAATGGAACAAAAGCGAACCGACGCTGTTCTCCGACGGCGGGGATCATCTGAAGGTCATCTCTTACGACGATGACGTCCTGAGGTCTTCCAGGTCCGCCCCCGTCAGTCCGGGTAGAGTCAACCTGACCCTAGATTTAGGGACGGCTTCAGGAGGGAGGGAAGGGGATCATGAAGATTTCTGCGACGATAACGCCGACGCCCCTCTTATTGCGTTCCCAGGGGAGGACACGCCCGGAAGGGAAACTCCGGTGTGATGTGGTCGATCGAAAGGTGAGGTTTTCTTCTCTCAAGTAATTTTTTATTTTGCACTACCCGTTCGGGTTATAAGCCTATGCACTAGTTACGCTATTGTGTTAGGGATGAGTAAGGCTCAATTTTAGAGGAAAAGTATCCGCATTTGCGTGGAAATCCATTTGTATTATTTTTTTAAACACACTCAATAAACCCGCCTGGTCATTGGTAGTCCAGGATATTGCGAGAGTGACCCCTTAGTCCATGTGGCCACCGAAGTGGATGACAAGTGATTACAATAGTAAGTTCATTAAAGCCGCCAAGTCTTCATCGATTAAATTCTGCTCACCCACACAGGTGGGTCAGGGTGGCAATAGGGTCAGAATTTGTCTTGTCTGGGTTTGCCGATGACGGAAAGATCTTACGGTCGAATTCCAGCTGGGTCTNCCCCCCCCCCCTAAATGGTTTCCTTCATTCTTACACCTAATGGATGCTTGTACATTTCTGTTGGATTTCTACCTTTCCAATCCCTACTTTATAAGTTTTAGTATTCAGTGTGTTCGGAAACTCGTAGTCCAAACTACACATACAGTTTGTTTGAACTAAAAGTAATATAAAATCCCTTTACATTTGGAAAACTAAGCTAATACCATTAAATTGTGTTCAACGTTTCGGCGTACAGCGCCGGGAGAGTAAATCTGTGCAAGCATCCGTGTACAACAGGTTGCATATGAATTGGGCGCGCGGCACTACGTCCCACGACATCTTGGAGCGTGGCAGCAGAACCTACCACAATCAATAGTAAACGACACACCAGTCAATCTAGAAATGCGAATATGTTCCGAGGGTCATCATTAACTATCCTACATCACAGAAAGTGCTTGCCATTATCACATGTGTAGTGCCGCGCCGCGCGCCTAACTCCTATGCAACTTGTTGTACACGCATGCTCGAACAGCTTTGCTCTCCCGGCGCTGTATGCTGAAACTTTGAACAAAATTTAACGGTATTGGCCTAGTTTTCCGGTTGTAAATGACCGGGGCTTTGTATTATTTTTGGTTCAAACCAGTTATATACGCAGTTTGGGCTATGAGTTTTCGAACACGCTGTAAATGTGAATAGCTCGGACGGGTTTAAGCTGTGGTTAATGAATGGGTTGCGAAACACACACATACACACTACTCTAGAATTTTCAAAATATAAATTCTCAGATATGTTTTTGAAATTTCAAATAGAGCATAGATAAGAAATGTCAGCTTTAAAATTAAATGCCTCTATCTTATTAGGAAGTTTGCCCACCCCTTTTTGAGGATCCAGGGTTCGACTCCCTAGCCCATATTATTTAAAATAAAATTGCACAATGTACCACACATACTTTTTCTCTCTTCCATCTTAAAATAAATACATTTATTATAGACTTTTTTAAGATTTGTGAAGCGGAATAATATACATTGTTTCAAAAAACACTAAAAAAATAACTTAAATAAAATAATATACACTATTACAGAAACAGTGAGAAAATAGTAACATGCTTTGTCCACCAAAGAGCATAACATAAATTTCATATTTCAAAGAGGTGTATAAAAAGTATATATATTTGCTTATAGCTCAAAAACTATTGGTTTTATAAAAATATCTTTGGTATAAAAGTTTTTTATTTTTAATCGTACTACAACTTTATAAAGATAGGTTATTTCGTATCTTAAATAGTTACAGAGATATTAACAAAATTGGAAATTTCCGCTTATGTAAAGTACCCTAAATGTCATTTTCATGGGAAAATTTTGAATTTTCAAAAGTTAATCATCAGTAAATTACCTCTAATTTGAGGTTTAAAATCAAACTCTCTATTTCACTTCTAGGTATGACTATACAACATCTAAATATAAGGTTTGAATGAAATTTGTCAAACTATTCCGGCTGCAGCCTCAGATATATAAAAAATCGTAACATCTGAATTTTAAATTTGGGGTCACATGAAAAGTTAATACATCCAAGTAGAAAATGTTCACGATTACAATACTTTTTATATATTATAGTGTAAAAAATAAGTTTTGTAAAAACTCTGTGCTTCTTTTGGCAATACAATTTTGGAACAATCTGTAGAGTTTAAAACGATGTAAATATAATTAAATAATTAGAATAGTTTTTTTTATGGATATTAAATGTTGTGATAAAAGATTAATAAACAAAAATACTAAACTTTTACCATAGGACAAGAACTTGGTCTTAAATTTCATTCAACAATATTTTAATTGAATTGATTGAAAAATCCAACAAATTGTTTTGATATGTCATATTATATATTTAATTTCTGTTTTTTGACTTCGTAAAAGCTTTTGACGATTCCACCGCACATTAAATTTGTACTATTAATTAATTATTTTTTTTAACTTCAAAAAAGTTTTTGATATTTCCATCACTCATTAAATTCGTATTAAATAATTTAGATATTTTGACTTCAAAAACTACAAAAAGGCTTTTGGTATTTCCATCACTAATTAAATTTGTGTTCTTAATTTTGTTTTTATGACTTCAAAAAGGCTTTTGATGATTCCATCACTCATTATGTTAGTATTACCATATATATTTATGATAGTATTTAAAAAAAATCTGTATCTTTTTGTATTTTAGATGGTCAACCTTTCTGATTAAATAACTCTACATCTATATTTAACTAACACTAAACGTGTTCTTATTTTTAAACAGGAAATGACAAACACACTTCTACCAAGATTACATAAAAAAAAGGAAGGAAGAATATCAGTTTTATTTTTAACAAACTTAAGGCTCGTGGTAAAAAAACATTTTAGAAATTTCTAATGAAGAATCTGTGTACGTTTATTTTGTGAAACTGAAGATTATATGTGTAAAGATGTGTCATTCACAATGACATGTGTCAGATCATATAAGTATTTATCATTGTGTTCAATATAATAACTATCTAGTCATTGTTACCAAAATAGTATGTAAGGTACATGGGTGTAGCTAGAATAATTATTTCAAAATGTGTTGAATCTAGAAGCAGTTCTAAAAGGAGTTTTATTTCAAAATATGAACAAAATTGAATAAACCATCAAACCCCATCTTGCAATTCCCTCCCCCCACCCCCAACCTTCATTGTTATTATTTATATCATTCTTTTCAGATATATAACATTTAATGGATGAAGGGTACAAGGGAAATAAGAGGAACGCTACATTACACACAATTTCCAGGAATACACCTTTTATATCTCAAACCTCATAAGGAATCCTGGAAACACTATTTTTAATTAATGTAAATATGACAGAGGCCTCTTTTAACCATAATTTAAATTACATTAGAAAGGTCTCATGATTGTCTAACAGATGGCAGCACTAGATCAATTTGAATTAAAATCGGACTTTTCTCCCTTTTTTGCGCTGTAACCTTTTAATTGTAATAATCCTGTACAGTCTCCCAACATTGTGAAAGTACGAGCATAAGGTAAAGCTCATAAGTAACAAATCTTAAATGTTGTCCCGAAAGCCACTCACCCAAAACTCTTAGTTGAAATAGCTCAATTAAAAAAAAAACATGGGTTTAAAATTTGTGTTTTGACGCCATGAACTTTAAATCTTATGGACGGAGGTCTATTTTTTTTAGTGACAGAGTGTACTTTTTTTAAATTGTTTTAAAATTTGTGACGTTGATGAAACCTTTCGAATAAATATATTGTATTCATCTCCATGTACCGGCAATTTTTTATCTCTGTGTGTGTACTTAAATATTTCCAAAAACTGGCTCATTAAATACAAGTTGATGTACTTATGGTGAATATTTAATAAGTGATTGATTGTTTAACATTTTATTCGAGCATATATTTTTAAAATTGTTTAAAATATTGTATGAAATAAAAAAATAATCTACAACTATAAAAGTTTATTTTTTGTATATTTCAGACGTGTGTAACAATATAATATATTTTACAAATTAGTTGAATCCTATATTTCTCGAATTAAATCATTTAATTTTCTTTCAAATCTCAAAGTTTCGAATCTTAACAAAATGTAGCATTTTAGTTTAAGTGAAAATATTAAAAATGTAGACTAAAAAGTAGTTTAAGTGTTAATATCAGTACGAAACTATATTTTATTTTAGTGCTTTCATCTGCTTATTCCACAGATGGATTATTTATTATTACTCTCCACTCTGGGGATTTTTATCAATTTTTAATGTCATTTTAAGGTTCTAATGACCTCTTTCTGGCCTATAAAATCCAATGATAAAATACAATTTTTTTGTCTGGCAACTCTTCTTACAGTTGTGTAGTGCTGGTAGTCTACTATCCAACTTACAGGGGTTACAAGGAAGACATCTTACTTTGCTTGGCAACTCCTCTTACAGTCGTGTGTTGTTGGTAGTATACTCTCCAACTTACAGGGGTTACAAGGAAGACACATTTTACTTTTCTTGGCAACTCTTATTACAATCGTGTGTTGTTACAAGGAAGACATATCTTACTTTGCTTGGCAACTATTCTTACAGTCGTGTGTTGTTGGTAGTATACTCTCCAACTTACAGGGGTTACAAGGAAGACACATCTTACTTTTCTTAGCAACTCTTCTTACAATCGTGTGTTGTTGGTAGTATATTCTCCAATTTACAGAAGTTACAAGGAAGACATATCTTACTTTGCTTGGCAACTCTTCTTACAGTCGTGCGTTGTTGGTAGTCTACTCTATAACTTACAGGGGTTACAAGGAAGACACATCTTACTTTGCTTGGAAACTCTTCTTACAGTCGTGTGTTGTGTGTAGTATACTCTCCAACTTACAGGGGTTACAAGGAAGACACATTTTACTTTTCTTGGCAACTCTTATTACAATCGTGTGTTGTTGGTAGTCTATTTTCGAACTTATAGGGGTTACAAGGAAGACATATCTTACTTTGCTTGGCAACTATTCTTACAGTCGTGTGTTGCTGGTAGTATACTCTACAACACTCAGTGGCACCCCTACTATTCCAATAGCTCGGAAACTATTGGATTTATAAAAATATACATTTTAGATTAAAAAAAGTATTCGATATAGTACATACTACAGCATTTAAATGAGAAGTTATTTCCTATTTCAAAGAGTTGCAGAGATATGATCGAAAATTTGGAGATAACCGCCCAAGTGAAGTATCTTCTAAGTTATTTTCCCACGAATATGAGAGCTCTCATTTTGTTTGTAATTTTAAACAGTGGCTTGGATACGAGTTTTAATATAACATTATTTGTGTCCATTTCTAGAAAATCAATATTTACGCTTTTTATCCTTAAGTAAACTACCCTTACTTTGAGGGTTGGATGTGTAATTTCAAGAACTGCTCGGGGGAGCCTTATGATCAGCCCAAATACCAAGTCTTAAACCGATCAATTTTTTTTTAGCACCGCGTCTTACTATCCATTCGGTTTATACGCATATATATTAATTACTATAATATGTTTTAGGTATGAGGATAGGTTGGATTTAGATGCAGTGTACCTGCATTTGCGTGGAGGGAGATTGGAAATCTATATTGGAAAAAAAACTCCTTCAGGTACACCCAATCGGGATTTTAACACTAATCTCCTTGAACGTATTAATTTATTTTATTTATTTGATGTATTTAACGTGTACCTACTGAACCGACTGATTATATCAGCATATGAGAATTTCTATGAGCGAGAGAGAAAGTTATCTTCCCAACATTCCAGGGTTATTTTACATGATACAATCGACATGCGAGGGATGGCTTTACCTACTATCCAAAGCGAGCTGTGCTACGCATTTTTATCGCTCAAGAAAAAACCCTTGACCTCGGCTGGGCTTAAACCCACAAACATTGGGTGCTGGGGTCAGCACTTTACCCCAAGACCTCCAAAGCGGGTGTATTAATTATTAAACTCTACAAATTTATGGGATCATGTTCTATTGGTATAAAAAAAATATTTTTTTAACAAAATATAAATGGCTTCATATATGGTTCAAACAATATCAAAATTAAGGTACAAATACAAATTAGGGGGCTGTGTTAACATAAAAAAGCACTTCAAATAGCTTCTAGAGGTGTTTAATATTTATAATTTGTCCTAGCCTTCGGTAATTGGGGGATGTGCCCACCAAACCTCCCTCCACCCCCCCTGAAATTATTGGCTGGCTATGGCCTTGGCATGCTAGACCTCCCACCGTGGTTCGGATCCCACGTTAAACTGTTAGGTCCTCCATTTCATCTCTTAATCATCCTACCATTACACATTAGCGTAAGTGCGTATAACCCGAACGGGTGGTAAGACGCGGTGATAGTAATGATAATAATAATAATAATAATAATAATAATAATAATAATAATAGTAATAATAGCGATAACTTATTTCGTATCTGAAATAGTTAAGGATATATTATCAAAATTGGATATTTTATTGCTTCTCTAAAGTATCCTTAAATTAATTTTCATTGGAAAAACAAGAATCTCTATTTAATTATAATGCCTGGATACAAAATTTAATCAAGATAGTTAAAGTGGATTTTGAGAGAAAATCGATTTTATCTCTTTTCTCCCCTTCATTAAACTACCCTTAATTTTAGGGTTGGACATCTAGTTACCAAAATCCTTCAGGGGAACCTTGCAACAACTATTGATACCAAGTTTGAACACAATCGGTAAAATGGTTTCGGCTCTAGGCCGAGATATAGACAGACAAACAGACATTGCGAAAAAACACCTATTTGATTTCAGAGGGTCATAAAACGTCACCGACAACCAACGATCACCCTTAGTTTCACCAATCTGCTTTTAATTCTTCTTTTTTCTTTACATCTTGTATCTATTCTTTTAATTCAATATTTCCTTCAATACTTAGGATCACACTATGACTATCTTATAAGTTACACCATAGTGGAACCAAGCAAGGTAGCAGTCTTACCTTGACTGATTACACTATGAC
>CABFWB010009930.1:0-11039 GCA_902151455.1 Timema bartmani | reverse complement strand
CCCCCCCCCCTGACTACGGCCTTGTATCTGTGTAATATTAAATTATAAATTTAACTGTCTTATTTATTCGGTCTGTATTCACTGTAGTGGATCAGACACTTTTGTAACAATTTAAAAGATGCCCATTAGGCCCTTTTTTTTTGCAGTCGTATAAATATCTGGCTCGATATTTATTGAGTAATAATTTGTTCTAATTTTTCAACGTTTAAGGTTGTTCTGTCTATATTCACTGTTGTGAATCTGACATATTGTAGTTTTGTCGAGTAGCTGTCTCTTCCAGACTTACCCAGTTGACTAAAGGATATGTTTCATGTTGGGAAACATTCTCATAATTGAACTGCGCTCAATTAATGATATGTTAATATGTATTTGATTTTCAACATACCTCCGATGGACTTATGAGGCTGTAAATTATTGTTTCAATTGTTGTTATCTTGAATAAACCATTCATATTGTTATTTAATTCTTGCTAATGTTTTACCTTTTTTATATCTTCTGTAGATTCCACCCACTTTCCTTTTAGTCTAGTGTGGCCGTAGTTAAGAGGTAGTAGAGTGGGTGGTAACATATTTATACCTATGTACTGTTCCATTTCATGTACAGTTGTGTTTAGTGATGAACCCGTTTTTTCAACACAATACAAATTTGATTGATTAACCAAATTTGTGAATACATCATCTTTTACTATTTGTTTGACATATTGAAAGGGTGTCAATTCTTCATCAGGAGGATCAGAGAAACTCCAACTCACAATGCGAATTTACTAGTTCTAGGTCTTTAGCACGCCAACGTAAAATATGCCTACGCTGTGAATCATTATCAAAGATTGCTGCTGTTTCAAGGCGCAAAGCCCAAGGGACATCATCTAAAGCCAATTCATTTTCTTCGTTTATCTCAACACCCACTCCAATGTATGGAATATATATAGCTTGTATATCTACATTAGCTGTTGTGGATGATGTGGATTGATATAACGCAACATTTATTTCAGCCTCTTCATCAGAGTCATCTTCTAATCCAATAGCAGATACATCTCCTTCTAGGAGAAGCAATACATCCAGCTAGGAAAGTCCTTACATAATGGTTTTATCTGAGAAATAAATCAAAACTTAATTAAAAAATTGATCAAATAAAGAAAAATTGTGAAGCTTATTATATATTTAGGCCTACTATATAATTATTAGTGTTTGTATGTGTAATAAAAATGTAGATAAATATAGACAATACAAACCAACAGTATTACTTTATATAATTTTAAATATTGGATGCATAAATAAATAATGAAAACATAATCTATAAAGCTAATGAAAATTACCAATAATGCCATATGAAATCATATGTATTTATGCATATGTTACACATATAAAATAAACAAAGCATTGGTTAGGTCAACAATATATAGCTTAATTTCAATTAAAACCACCTATTAAAAACAAAATATAATAAGCTTGCCTTATTTTGTGTAAATTTAAAAAAACATCTACAAGCGCTGACATTGCTGATACAAACACATAAAACTCTAAAGTGATCCACAGAGGAGATGTATTGTTTAGATATATGGTTTGGTGGTACCAACATAATCAAGAAAATATTATGAAAATGAAAAAATCATAATATTCAGTCAATGACTGTGTCAAAAGCTTTTTAAAAAAATCACAGAACACGATGATGCCATATGGAATCGTTGGGCTGGAAAGGGTTAACCCATTATGTAATTCAAAAAGTCTGATAAGTGGTATTTAATATTTAGCCTGCCATGCGTATCAGTCAAACGTACCTCAGATAGCATGACTTTTTTTTTGTGTATGTTTCCCAAACTTGATTAAAATTTAACATAATTTGTTTAGTTTAGCTACATCACAGCGTTTTTTTAAAATCTCTCTTTATAATTGATGTGCTGTCATCTTTTATTCCTCCTTATTTATAAATTACTCACCGGATGGTAAAAATCTGATTCGTCGTTGCTCTATTTCGTCAAAATCCACCCTAATGATCCCTTATTATTTCCTCTGTATATGAAGTCAATATTGTGTGAATTATTTTAGATACAATGTTATAGCTAGTTGGTATTAAAGGCATCTTGAGTGCTTTCCTTTACTGTTTTAAACCTGGCAACTGGCGATTAATGGTTTAATTATTATAACATTTATTTATATTTTAAAAAGTCTTTGTTTCTAAAAAGAGCCAAAATCGGCTCGTATACATACATACATTCTAATGTAGGCGTGGTTTATTCATTAACTTGTTACATACATTTAGGAAAGTGCGATCGATTACAGGGTATAAATTATTTCTCATCGCGGGCACATTATTTTAGATGCACTCACCCAAACGATAGTAAAATTACAAATAAACATAATAGTATAAAAAAACCTTTACAAAAGACAAAACAACACTAAGTACGATATACATACACATTCTACTCCAACTATATATACCATCAGTTGCTATAAACTTACATTTAACTTTTCACCTACATATCACTTGGTGATAATTATTTTTCAGAATGTACCTCTTAACTTCATTTTTAAAAAGATTAAGTTTTTTCATCTTTATTTCTTGTGGTATTATATTGAAAAGAATTTAATTCCTCGATCTTTATTTAGTAGTGTACAAACGTAGTGGTGTTTAACTGTTCTAATTAATGTTTTGTATTAATGATACTAGCGCTATAAATGTTTTCCACACCCAGTTTTCAAAAAGAGTTTTTGGTTGATCTATTTTTTAATGTCTTTGACTAAGAATGATTCATAAACCAGATCGCGTTCAATTTAGCATCCTGTTAACTGTCGTCTCTCAACATGGTGAGTTGAAGCTAGTTTTAAGTTCTGCATTTCCTAATCATCCAGCTTGTAAATTGTAATCCCTGTATTTATATTAAATTAAAAGTTTGATAGACGATTAAATATATTTTCGCAACATTATTTTATCAATATTTCTTTGATTCTCTTTAAATTTAACATTATATTTGATTTTATAATTCCAACAAATTTATATTGATATTTAAATATGTTCAAACCCTCACAATGCTACTTTGAAACAAATTATATTTAGTCAAATAAATATTCCTTATTTTAAATACCTGACTAAAAAAATTTAATAGTTGAAACTTTGAATCCTTAAAATATACCAAACCATTGGATTATTAGTATACCATGTGGTTAAGAAATTCTTAAGTTTTAAAATATTTCTTTTAAACATTTATGGTTTTGTTGTCATGGATGTCTGATTTGCTTGGTTCAATTCACATATATTTAATAAATATTTGGATTATAACAAAACAGTTATAATAGTTAATGCTATCAAATTAAGTGAATAGGTCGTTCTTTGTTTTTCAGTCCCATCGTAAGTTTAGTGCGCCCCGTCATGGGTCAATGGGATTTTACCCAAAGAAACGTTCAAGTCGACATCGTGGAAAGGTAAAGGCTTTTCCCAAAGATGATCCTGCTAAACCAGTTCATCTCACAGCATTCCTTGCATACAAAGCTGGAATGACCCATGTTGTGAGGGAAGCAGATCGGCCTGGATCAAGTGAGTTTTTAATGGTTTTGAAATTCACTTTAATGTTTATGACCAGAGCTTTATCATGCTACTTGTGTCATGGCTGGTTAACCCTTTATTCGGCCCAATTATAATAGGGCCGGTTAACCCTTTATTCTGCCCAATTATAATAGCTCAATTCCCCACCACTAGGCTTACCCCCTTAGTTTTTGATAGCATGAAAATTTACGCATGTACACATGTCTATGTTATAAGCAATAACTGGATGTAATTCACATATTATGTTGACATATCTAGAAACTACTTAATATAGGCCTATTAGGTATCACCTTAACACTATTAGGAACTAGGCCTACATAGTATAGTCTAAACAAATTATTTAATTAAGATTTATGATTAGTTTTTAATTCCAACTCCCCTTTGCTGGTGGTATTTAAGAAAACTCAATTATGCAGAGGCGGGTCACAGTTCTTACACTTCCATGAAGTCTGGATGCCTCGACCTGAAGGAGCTGTTTTCTTTTTTATTGCTGATGTTTGCACAAACTTTATTTCTGCCTTCAATTTATATAAATTTTTTGGTGAAGGTATAGAAACTGGGAGGCTTCTTTTCCAACTCTTTAGCGCAAGGAAAAGTTTCCCATCATTTGCTTATAAAGTGCAAGTCTGAACGATTTTTGGTTAAATCCATGTCTTGATAATGGTGGTTGATTTGTTTCATTATAGATTATGAAACTGTTAACAATGTCAGTGTTCAATACAAATATTTCCACCATTTTTTGTTTTTCTGCCTAAAGAATAGTAACTTATCTGGTTTGGCTCTGTCAACACCACCCTTAAATTAGGATTTGATTAGGGCAAGAGGGCAGGAAACCACAACCATTTCATTTCCGTTACCAGTTTTCCTTTATACTGGTAAACTTATTCTAGGGTCTCAGTTGGTTGACAAAATGCAAATATCCCTGTTGTGCCACACAGTGGCTTTCACATTATCTGACTGCAGTACTTTGCTATCACCTCTCTTTAGTTTTAAGCTCTAGGGATTTTTAGGTTCCTTAGGCCACTCACAGTAGATTCAAGAGTCATACAGATGAAATAAAACTGTTAAAGTACACATGGTGATTTTGGCCTAGAAATCCTTCTAATAAATTTAGTAAAACTTGGTTTCCCAACAGCAAGTCTTTGTCTTGCTTCTTTCTTGCCAAGATACACATTTGCTTTTAGAACATATCCATGAGGATTTGCTAGGACCCATATTTTGAACCCCCATTTTGTTGGCGTTAATGTATCTATTGTTTTATGTAGTGACGACCCTTGTACACAACCATATTGCTTCATCAACAGAAAGTTCTTTCCTGGTCTTATAATATTAAGAACGGGCCTTACCTTCTGGAGTATGTTGTAGTTATCTTCCCCTGGTGTATTTTCTTTTGTTAGATCACTGGCATGAAAATATTCTGTAAGCTAATAATGTTTGTATGTCATGCAATTACAAATTACAGTGAATTCAATGTGTGAGCTGTGCCAGTAATTGTTTCTGGCAAATCAAATACGCCTATAAAAACCAACACTCCTAAGTAGGCCACCATTTCTTCCTAAGTAGTTTCATACCACTCTTGATCCTCTTTACCGTTGCCTAAACGTGGAATATTTATTTTTATTTTTGTAAAAGTGTTGAAAAGGGTTTTTACCAAACACTAGTTTAATATAACAGTTCATTAGAACCTACAGGTAAGTCATGCACAGGACCAGTATTTCCCACATTCATTTGGAACATCAAATTGTAGCCTGTCAGTAAATGTCGACAAAGGTGATTGGGAACGCCTTAAAACACCAGCACAATCACTACCCCCATTTAATTTTTTTTACAGGTCACCATTACTTATATAAAATAATTCAGGATCCCCATAATCATTCTTACACTCAATAATGTTATTGTCAGAACTATCAGATTCACTATCAGATACGTCTTTATTGAGTTCCAAAACAATCAGATCATCTTGTAAGGAGGCCATTATACTAACTAACAATGCCAAGAAAATAATTAATTTCATACAAGATAGACCTCTATAGTCAAAAATAACAGCTAAATATAAGATAATAAATAGCCCAACAGATGGCTTAGAGAGTGCCGAAATATGGCAAGCGCTTGGGCCGCGAAAGGGTTAAGAATCTTTATGACTGAGACATTACCAATTCGAGGCTTGGAAACACTTGAATGACTAAATAGCAAGTTTTCAACAAACTATAACTTTTTCAAAACTGAGCTGTTGTATTTCAATGGGTACAACTTGGTAGTTTTGGATTTTAAGGAGCTATATGTAAGTCCTGATTAGCTTGTTGGTAGAGCATTAGTAGCCTATAGTTCAGATGTCGTTTCATTTTATGTAAATTATTCTTAACTGCAGTAACATTTGTAACACAAGAGTTGGCTACCTTCCAGATCATGCCATAGGCTAGTTTGTTTTAATCAAATATCTAAGATGTCCTTCAAATCATGTCTTACACAATTATTGTTAATTACACATTTTTATTGTTGAATTAATCACCTTAGTATTATTCTAAGACTACCTAAAGATGCCTTTGGAAAATATATCCATGTTCAGCGCATATGAATATGTTTCGATACTTGGGGTGTGGGATCTTCCTGAGCAATTGGGAATGAACCCATGCCCTGAAGCAACAGTGGAGCTGCTTGACTTGTGTGCAGTTAATTCCTAGTTGTGGTATCGTAGATAAACTCTGACCCCTACATTGTAGGTGTGAGCAGAGGTACAGCATATTCCATAACCTTCCTAGAGCCCTGTGGGTGACGACAAGGGAGATAGACCATGCTGGTTACAAACTAAATTATCTAAATATTGTGATTTTATTTCAATTAGTTAACTTGAATGTTTTGTAGTCACTTGATTGAATAAAAAATAAACGTTGTAAATGCTTAGAAATTAATGTAGACTTTTCTATAATTACCTAGTTTGTTACTATGTATATAAAATATGCCCTCATTTTAAATCAAAATTGAAACTTTTTTGTGCACTGTTGTGTACCTGCTTTGACAGCTATATTCACAATTGAGATGTAGAGTTTAGAATAAATGTACCCACAATTGTATGGAGAGATGATAGGTAACCATTTAGGATAAACCAGGTAACCCTAAAACAGCTAAAATTGGGCATTTATCTATTTTAAATCCAAAGAGAAACTTCAATATTATTTTGTTATGGTAACGCTTTTTTTTATTGTAAACATCAATTGAGGACAGTAAACTAAATCAACCTTAGAAAGATTGTGTTGCTTTGATTATTTTCTTAATTTTAACCAATGGGTCATTTATTGCACATGTGTGCTAACTCTGTCTAGGTTTAGCTGGAAGGAGAGGTTACAATGACATTTGCTTGCGGAGTTAATTCAATTGGTAACAATTATAGTCCCGTCAAGCACTACCGGCTACCCTGAGTGTATTGTAGGAATGGAAAAGTATATGCACATTTGTGTAGAAGGGAGTGGGAAGCCATACGAGACTGACACCTTTTGTCAATGTACTCATAAGTACAGGTCACATTAATATTAGTTAGACCATTTTAACCATTGAAAGTCCATCTATACTTAGTAAGTTAGTTTACATTTCTCTAAACTACATTTGTCTAAACGAATAAAACACGATCAGGGAAAACAATTACATTTGTGTCTGGAATACCTGGAGAAGTTAGGGAATTAAAAAGGCTAATTCCTGTTGCCACTCTGTATGTGTACTTGGAGACTCATTTGATCAGTGATTAATATTTTTTTCCAGAGGTGAATAAGAAGGAAATTGTTGAGCCGGTGACAATCTTAGAGGCACCACCCATGATGGTGGTTGGTGTGGTTGGCTATATTGAAACGCCCCATGGCCTACGTTCCCTTATCAATGTTTGGGCAGAGCATTTGTCTGAGGACTGCAGGCGGAGATTCTACAAAAACTGGTACATTTAATTACTAATTAAACTGTTTATTAAACCAAATTAAAAAAAAAATAATGTAAAAGCCTTAAATCTTAAGTATATAATCCATGAAAATTTAATTAAATCAGCTTCATTTACATTTTATCTGAAATGTGTTCTAAGTAAATGGTTTATATATATCTTTTAATTCAATTATTAAAGGACATTTTATTATTTTAAGGATTTAAAAAACAATCACAATAGGGTTAACAAAACACTGTCAAAAATATTAGGGCCTGTACCTATTATTGAATGCTTGATGTACATTGTAACGACACTCCCATAAGAATTAAAGTAGGCAGCATTTCTATTTATAAACCCCTTTTAATTGTTATTTATAGGAAATTATTTGTCGGTGATGTGCTTTAAAATTATGAGTAAAATATATGACCGTAATGAAGATCTTTAGGGCGGACTGAGGATTAAATGTGATGGTTGACTGCTCAAGGGCACTACTAATTTATGTCTCCCAGCTCTCCGCTCAATAGATGAGAGTTTAATTCAGTCTATGCCACTGGTCATAAACTTGTATTGCTTGTGGCTAGACAAGGAGGTGTTTGGCTTCCGCTCCTAAGGAAGAGGCTGCTCTCCTCCCCCTAGACCTCCCCCTTCCTTCTGTCCTCCCCCACTGATTCTTCTGTCCATCAGGTTCAAGTCTAAGAAGAAGGCTTTCACAAAGGCTTCGAAGAAGTGGCAGGATGAGTTGGGACGCAAATCTATTGAGAAGGACTTTGCAAAGTTGATCAAATACTGCAAAGTTATCAGAGTTGTTGCCCATACCCAGGTATGCAAGTTATTTCTTCTACACCCAAATGACATTATTTTTTTAATCCAAACCAAGGAATGATATACTTTATTTCACAGTGTAAAATAACTTGTAATAGTCCTTTGTCTATGATGATTTGCTTTTATAAATTATGGTTAGATACCTGATAGTAATGAAGACTACTAGGGCGAACTGAGACAAATGGACAAACTGTGATTGCATAATTTACTAGCCATGAGATTTTTTTATTTGTTTAAATAAGGGATGGTATCCTTGAAAAAACTATTAGGTTTCTAGACTTTTTTCCTTATATTAAATTTAAATTTGAATATATCAATTGTTTCAGAAAGTGTACGTTAAATACCTCAAATAAATTAAAATGAAAAATTGTAAAAGCTTAAATTATTTAAGTGCATTTTTGATGGAAATTATTAGGAATTTATTTCTTTTTGACAGTGGGATTTTATATTTAACTAGTAGGAGAATGCAAAAAGTAAAATTTTTAACCATTCTTAGATGTTGTTTAGGTTGTCCTTAAAGGTTCTATAGTTTTAACACCTTGAGGTAAACTAGGTCTAAAATCTCTTAAATGAAGTAGAATTCATCTCTTTCAAGCTCTCAATTGATGAGACTGTTTGTCTCACCACAAGTCTAATACCGACCACTTCCCCCCTAAGCATGCTACAGAACAAAGGAGATTCCACAAAAAAAGATAACATTTAACAGTGATTAGCCAGCAATACCTGCTGGAACAATTAGTGCATTGTTTCACCACTTAAAACTTGATCAGAAAGAGTTAATTCCAGAGTTTGGGTTCCATTCCACCCCTAAGTAAAACTCCATGTCAACCTGCAATCAAGTTCGACCCAGGGGCCATTTGTTATGGAAGATGGCACTAACTTTGTGGATAAAGGTTGTGATGTGCTCAGAACAAACTAGCCGTTAATCTCAATTTTATAGACCTGAGTCACTTGCTATTTTTTTCATTAAAGTCTTCTCATTTGTCCTCACAAGGCTAAGTTGACCCCATTCTATATCCACTGCTTCACAGAAAATCTGGTCGCACTGAATTTTCACCAAAGATTATCATTTGTCATAATAAAAATTGACTTCTCATTGTTTTTATGAAACTTTTTCAGTGTAAACCCTTTAATGCATAAGCAATATTGGTGACAAAAAATAAATTCCTTGGCAATTCTGCAATCCTAATTAGATTTTAAGTCAACATAAGTGTTTTATTTTGTAAATAAAAAAGCATTTGTTAACATTACAAAATAAGTCTACCATAATTATTTTCTTCATTCATGATAAAATAAATACCACTTACAAAAAATCTATACAGAACCACTGGAAAACTTAGGGTCGTCTTGGATCAGGATAAATGTGGTAATTTTGAGTAAAAAATATTGTTGACATTGGGTATATTTATCTAACATCGAGCTAAATATTACTTTTTTATTCTTTAACACTAATATTTGTAGTTTATTGCCAACATATACTGTAAATGATTTAACACTCCTCCTTTTTTATGCAAACAGCTAGAGTGAGTAGTAAATAAAACATGAATTTGCCCTGCAAGGTGTTTTCACTAACCCTTCACACGCTAGGACATTCAAGAACAAGAATAACATTATAGAAAAATAAGAGTTAATTCATTGGGTGCGCTTATAGCTCTTGGATGTCCAATTTTACAAAGTTTAGTTTTTCGTTTTTATAAATCAACAAGGAAACTTTGATTTTATAAATCCATTTAAATCTTTCCATGTGAATTACAGCAAAAAATTGACCTAGAAAGTGCTTGCGCCTTTAGCAAATCTTGACAATAATATGACCTTGATGATAATAATTTCCCTCAAATTAATTCATGTATTATGTATAAATAACCTATTTTTTTGTAGATTTTATCTGAATTAACAGCAATTTTAGTTTATAAGTACTTGCTATTTTCATAAGATTTTTAAAAATAATTTAAGGAATGTCATGTTCTCGTACATTAGATCATATATATCAATTCTGCTGTTAGCCTACACATTAACAAGAATTTGAATTGAACATACTGATCCATGTAGTAAACAACTGAAATGGCTGCGTGTGTGAATTAAAAATATTTTTAATATTCAAGACTACTTATAAGCAATAATTCCATGTGCACATTCTTATATTTTATATTAAATACCAAAACTAAAAGTATTGGTAAATTGGATTGATTGCATTTCCTTTGTTTAGATGAAACTGTTAAAGAAACGTCAAAAGAAAGCCCACATAATGGAGATCCAACTGAATGGAGGTACCATTGCACAAAAGGTTCAGTGGGCAAGAGAACATTTTGAGAAACCGGTGCCCATATCCCAGGTTTTCTCTTCTGATGAGATGATTGATACTATCTCTGTCACAAAGGGCCATGGCTACAAGGGTTAGTTGAGCTTAGTTAACTAAACTTTTATTTGTCAAAGCATGTATACACCATTCACGACCTAAGTTTACTTGGATGACAGCTCAAAAAGTAACTAAAAAATAGCCCCTAAAATATCACTACGCCAACAGCTGATATCTGCCACTGTCACTTGGGACAGCTGTTATGAAAACATATGGTTATGTAGAGTAATGTGAAAGTTAACCACAGTAATTTAGGCCAATATTATGCCTCAAAGAATTTTGAAATTGAAATTTTTGAATGACTTTGGTGATCTGTAACTTCTCTTATTTTTTTCTTCTGGGAACTCGTTATCAAAAAAACACACACAAATCTATCCACAAATAAAAAGAACCCCTTATAAAATTTCGTGAGATTAA
>CABFWB010009929.1:0-11040 GCA_902151455.1 Timema bartmani | reverse complement strand
ATAATAACATGGAGAGAATAATGAATACCACTCAAGTTTCCAGATCTCACACAATGAAAAAACTCCTAAGTGATAATAATGATAAGTAGCTGGGTAACTTTTCAAATCATTTCTTCGGGCTACAAGCCCCAATGTTTGTTGGGATGATACCCCCCTTTGGGAGACCAGTTGTCCTACTTGTTATCATTTTCCTTTGTGGCGATGAGGGCGAGGTAAGGGGGGCAAGGGATGACGTTACTTGCCCAACTCACCTTTCTTATACCTAACATATTTCACCGTTAGCGAGGGAATCCCTTAAGGAAACGTTACGACAAGCCTTGAAGGAGTATCTAGGGAATCCTCTTTCCCTGCGCTGGATTAAACCCCCAGAAGGGTAACCTCCGATCCACCTGGGGTTGTTTTTTTTCTCTTACATAAATCTTTATATAACCCCACCCCCACCCCCACACTCACATAAACACACACAAACACACACACACTGGATTTTCTTTTCATCTTTAGTTCTCTGGTTAGTTTTCTTGTCCTCAAACGGAGAACTAGTCCACCCGCATTGTCCTTTCTTAGGCTGTGTTTAGATTCATGTTTAAGGTAAATATGTAGGGGACGCGAGTTAAGGTGTTTTTTGGCGTTTTTATATCAAAACATTTTTTTTGTAAAATAAATAAAATACTGCTCCAGTAGAAACATTGGATTTAATTTTCTTCACATGGTGATATCAACAGTACCTGAAATATCAGTCAAGGGTGTCCTTGAATTTAATGACAACATTTCCTCCGTATTTAAAACATTTCTCATCTCATGCTAATATGTTCATGACAGATACCCTCAGACCACCCTCAGTACACCCGACCGGGATTTGAACCCCAATATCCCTGTCATAGCCTTTATAGTCTATTGCGAGAGTGACGTCTTTGATATTACTATAGTATTTTTTACCATGTATTATTTTTACTAATTACATATATATATATATTTTTAAAGTAAACAACAATTAAGTAAATAATGCAAGTTGGCGTTTCAATAAAATTATGAAAAATAAAATTTTGATAAAAATATTAAGCCCAGTCAGTAGCATGCTGAGCTACCAAAATGAGATTACCAGGCTCAATTCCAAACATGGTCGAAAAATTGATCATTAATGAAATTGGGACTTCTCATTTTTACAATGAAAAATTAACAGCTGGGGGACTGGAAGTTGTGTTATTTTCAGAACTAGGTTATTTTAAAAGTCGTTCATTATTCAGAAAGTGAACGTTAGATATTCCAAGCCGGTTTCGTTGGCCGCTTGTTTTAGACTGCTGCCTACGAAATCGAGGTTCGAATCTTGGTTGGGTGTACTGAATTTTTTTCCTTAAATGGTTTTACACTCGCCCTCCACGCAAATGCGGGTGCTCTTCCTTTAAATACAGCTACTAGCGTAATTAGTATATACACTTATATAAACCTGAACGGTTAGTAAGCCGTGGTGATAAAAAAATAGGTTTAAGAGGAGTGAATCAAATGTTATTTTATTTTCGAGAGAGTAATTGACCTCTAACTTAGCTCGGATATAACCGGAGCTCTCTGATTCTCCCATTAAGCCATGTTTTTTTTTATGGTGTGCCCTACTGGATTGAAAGGTTCATTGTCAGTAGCGTTTCGCATACAAAGTGTAAGGAAGGGCCCAGACGCGTAATGTAAATTATATTATGGTAACTAACAGCTTTATTTAAATGAAGGGAAGGGGTTTTGCGATATTCTCCCCCTTAAACAAGATCGTTATAGTGGCCCAGGCTCCCGAGTTTTGACCTAGAGGGTCCATCCGTCCCCATACCTCTTTTTCTTCTCCCAAGGTATTTAAAATAAGAGGATAGGTCACGCTGGTAATCTCGTTTTGTCACATTTATTTAATTAATTTATTTTACGTAGGCCTATTTAGCGTGCAGTTTCTGAACCGACTGATTATATCAGAACATGACTTGTCATATTTTGTAGGCTGTTTACACATTTTAAAATTACAGTTAGTTAACGACTTGAATATGTTGGGCGCAAGGCCCGAAAACGGCAAATGAAAGAATTATTTGCTCAATCATAAGATTGAGCGTTTAAAAATTACCAAAGCCCAAAGTTCTATTCAATTTCGTAATTTTGGCCGTCTCCAAACAGCCCAACCTAGGATTGTGCAATTACCAAGGCTTTAAATAACATTTTAGTTCGTTTCTCGACTAGGCTGAGCAGGTGGCGCGCAACCAATTAATTTAAGAGAGCAAGTAGATCTCATTGATATGAAAACAGAACTGGACAGAGCTTACACATTTATTTTAAATTATCAAGAGCACCCTAACAAGTTTTTTTGAAGCCTAACATAACCTAACCATTGTATTTTCAACTTTGGTTGTATAGTAATTGCACAATCCTAGGTTTGGCTGTTTGGAGACGGCAAAGCCCGAAATTGAATATAATTTCGGGCTTTGGTCATTTTAAAACGTCCAATCCTAGGATTGCACAAAAAAATCCATCCATTGACCGTTTTCGGGCTTTGCGTCCAATATATATGATATTTTAAAAAGAGACAAAAATGGCAGTATTTAAAAGTTTGTTAACGCCATCATTGTATTATGAATGTGAAGTGTGGGTTTGTCAGGAGAAACACAAGAGCAAGATGAATACGGTTGGAATGAAATATCTAAGAAATATAAGTGGAAAAAACTCTTATGGACAGAGTCAGTAATGAATGGATGCTGAAGGAGTGCGATTTGAAAGGGAATCAAATAGGTCAGTGTGAAAGAAGTGTATTACGTTGGTTTGTACATGTTGAGAGGATGAGTGTGGGTCGAGTGACGAAGCAAATATATGAAGGTAGAGTGTGTGGATCAAAAGTAAGGGGTAGGACATGTAAGACGTGGCTGAACGTTGCAGACGAATGTGTGAAAAAGAGAAACATTAATAGTTTTAAGAATAAAAGAGCATATTTGACTCGGTTTATGGATGCTATTTAAGCGAAGGGAGTATTTAAGGATAAAGAAGTATGGAGGAAGTTATTGAGGATGGATTAAGTACGGAGTTGTTTTTTAAACTATATACACAGTTTCTTGCCTACCCCGTAAAGGAACAGCATGATTAGGCACACCCGGACCCAGCACACCCGACTGAGATTCGAACCTGGATATCCCCGTCATTGGCGGCATAGTCCACTACGAGAGTAGCGCCTTAAACCATGTGGCCAGCGAAGCGGGAAGTAATTATTTCATGTGCGTGTAGCCTTATCAGGCAGTAAGAAGTGGTGATAAATTTATATATAATGCTCGGTGGCTCAGTCAGCAATAGATTACACACACACACTTGTGGAAGGTTTACAGAAACTAAATCAGTGATACAATATATTTTGCAAGCCTCAGTAGTTATTGCTGCCTGTTAAGCGTGCTCAGTCCAAAGATGTTGTTTTTTAACATCATATCTAACTACCCATTCAATTGTTCGCTTATGTATGAATTACGTTTATGTGTTAGGGTTGAGAAAGGTTGAATTTAGAGGAAGTATACCAGGATTGGCGTGGGGAGAGAGTGAAAAAACATTTAGGAAATACCACCCTCAGTACACCCGTGTGAGATTCTAAATCTGAATTTCCTGTTATCGGCAGTCCGGTTTATTGAAAGACACCGAAATGGGTAGTTTGTAAGTAGTGGGTTGATATAATCCTTAGGCTCAAAAGGTGTACGTTAATCACCTTTATAATTAATTAACTAGTTATAATTAACTGTCTGATTTTCATAAATCAAATATTATTATTTAAATCTCAATTGCTACCAGTAGAGATGTGAGAAGGAAAATTTTTTCTATTTTTTTTTTTCCGCAAAATTTTCCAAAACGGAAAATTTTCAATTATTATTTTTGTAAGATATTTTCAACTGATTAAATGTATAATAATAATAATAATAATAATAATAATAATAATAATAATAATAATAATAACGGTAATAATAATTAGTGGTAGTGATAATATTAGTAAAGAAAAACCCACTTTGGTGGCCGCGTGGTCTAACGCGCAACTATCGCAATAGACTAGACTGCCGATGACAAGGAGATCGGAGTTCGATACCGGTCGGATGCACCGAGGCAGGTTTTCCTAAACTGTTTTCCACTCTCACTCCACGCAAACGCGGGTGCAATTCCTCTAAATCCCCCCTTCCTCATTCAAAACACATTGACGTAATTAGTACATAAGCGTACAAGCCAAAAGGGTAGTAAGACGTGGCGCTAAAAAAAATATGTATCAAAGAAACAAATGAATGCGAGACTTTGTAGACCCGCTATGTTCATAAATTATACTTCAATGTTTTGTTTTCAATAAGTTAATTAAAATAATTTTAAGGTTGGCCCGACATTTGTCTCCCCACCCCTATCCTCCGTGCCTCCTATTTATCTCACCTACACCTCCATTCCACTTCCCCCCTTTTTTATAACCCACTTGTCTCTTAACACACGATATTTTGAAGTATAATAGGCTCAAAGTGTCACCTTTACAATTTAACCTCTCAACCACAAGCCACCACTGCAGAAAATTTTTATCTCTAGCTACCGTTGGTATCATTGGTTACTAGCACACCTCACCAAGACCTCCTAGTAGACGGACCTTGCTTAGTCCGATAGCCTCTTATGATAACACTTCAATTCACTGTTGACTTCTCTCGTCAAAACGCGTCACGCTCGAATAAACGTTAGAAACCCTATCGCTTTCTTCGCTCGTTTGCTCGCGCTTTAAGATAAATGTTTTTCCATGCACTCTGCTTTTCAAACCTACCTAACCCCAAACCCCTACACATTTTCACAGTAAGAGAAGAATCTGTTTGGCTGTGAAATTATCTAGAATTAACCATTTGTTTGATAAGAAAATAGGACTGTAAACAGTGGCGTCTCATTTTTTTTCCCCCAATAAAAGGAGGGTACATTTCTTCTAAATTCAACCTTACTTACCACCCCTATACTACTACCGTGAATAAAATAAGTATAAGCTTTACTTGTGATATGTTTTTAAAACACTGTACAACTTTTTGGTCAGATATAAAAGGAAATACGTTCCCATGTGAGTTATATAGAGAATTGCCGATTCGTGATTGGTCAAATGGAGACCGATTGGGTGAGAATATATATCGCAGAGAGAGTTTTGATAAGCTCTTACCCGCTTGGGCGGCCACATGGTCTAACCCCTAAGGCGTGATCATCGCAATAAACTAAACTGCCGATGATAGAGAGATCGGGGTTTAAATCCTGGTAATGTGTATTGAATGTGGTTTTTCACTCTCCATACACGCAGATGCGGGTACACTTAATCTAAATATAGTTTTCCTAATCCCTAAAACTATTAGCATAATTGGTAGATAAGCGTATAATACAAACGAGTAGTAAGACGCGGTGCTAAAGAAAAAATATGTATTAATGGGTCGGAAGAAAACTGGTCACAGGCCACGGGTTGGCTCATAGAACAAGGTTATCATAGTTCCCGAATTTGGGGGGAGGGGGAGAAGAGAGCACTTAAAAAGTCATCGTACGTAGTTCGTTGAATATTATTCAACCCTCCTTAGGACTATGTTGACACAAGTATTATTTTTTATCAAAAAATTCTTTATTTTTTTACCTCTAATATAAAATGATCACTTCTCATATCCAGTTACGCATTCCTCTCTCTATTTTCACCACTAGGTTTTAATTAGCTAAAGTACACAGGTTTCAATTACATTAGTTGACTGGAGAGTTCGCCCTCCCCTTTTTGCCATGCAACTCCCCTTCCTCCCCCTTCCCTAGGAACGTATTGAGGGAGGGACATTACGCCTTGATGCCCCTAACAAGGGAACAGTAAAAAGGGTGTGTCGTATTCTCTTTAGATAATACACCTTTGGTACAAATAAAGGAATGTGTGAATTTACAGCCCTTGTAAACTCTTTCATAGAGATTTTTAAAAAAAATCGTTAACAGCTCTAATTGTTTTAGGATATATGGTAAAGATTTTTTTAAATTTTATTAGAGGTATTTAACTTTCACTTTATTAACCGACTGATTATATCATCACAAGACTTATAAAATAACTTAATTTTAGAACAGACACAGCACCCAGTCCCCAGCAGATAATTTATCACTATGAAAGGGGAAAACCCACATTTCACCAATTATTAATTGTTCGGCCATGCCAGGAATCAATCTCGGGACTCATAGAGATTTTTTTATCAGCTCGTCTTACTACCTGTTCAGGTTATACGCATATATGATAATATCATACTATAATTATTATATTATACTATAATTGAGAATAAATTAGGAAGGAAGAATTTTAGAGGTAATCTAACCTCATTCGCGTGTAAGGTGAGAGGGAAACCATTTATTTATATAAAAAAGCACCCTCAGGCTACACGAACAGGATTCAAACCCTGATATCTCCATCATCAACAGGCTAGTCTAAAGTGAGAATGATGCCTAAGACAGTTCGGCCACTGAAGCGGGTGAGATAATGTTAAGTATAGATATACACATTTTACTAAGGCTTATAAAACAAAAAAAGAGCTGGTGATGTGTGACGTGGTCTCAGGCTTTTTTTTTTCAATCATGTTTCTGCAACAGTTTGTATTATTTTGTTTCGAACATCTTACGAGATTGAAGTTAATATCTCCATTTTTAGGTAAATAAGTGAGAAAGTCTGTGTGGTGTACCGTGTGGTTTATTTTTATTTCTCACTGTAACATTTGTACCCCTTTCTACACTATAACGCGGTTGAAATACCACTAAAGTTGACCTACTCATTCTCACCTCTAATTAGGGCTCCTACACGATCAGTCAGACTGTCAGTATTGGGCCCTATTAGACTAATTAGTTGATAGGCTTGGTGTTAAATATACTCTTATGTGTCTATTAATATAGTAGCGTATAGGTAGGAAGAAACTTTGAGAAAATAAAAACAGGTTTTTTGCTAATATGTTATTTTACTATTTTAATTTTGTTGTGTTATAGGTATTAATACTCCCTTAAAAATGACCAGCTGCAGATGACTTGACGTATGAATACGTGAAAATAGATATAAAAACTTTTATATCTATCAGATAAGGTCCTTCCTATTGGACTGCACTTATACTAAGATTGAAAAGAGGAACATTATTGATCTTATTAAAAGCTAATGTTAACTTTATTTTATTATTTTACTACTAGAAAGACACATGGCTCACTCACTCACTCACTCACTCACTCACTCACTCACTCACTCACTCACTGACATTAATGTTTACCCACTTCCAGATGAGCTAGAAACTTGAAATTTGGCAAACTTATAGCTTCTAGCCTGTAACTGACGGGAAAATTCCAAACAAGTTAAAAACAAATTTTAACACCCCAAAAAAAATTCAAAATGGCGGAGCAGCTTTAAAATCGATGTGGACCTTTCTTTGGAGGTTTCTTTGGAGGTCTCTTGTGGCTAAACGGTAAGACCTATCAAAAAAACTGATTGCACCAGCAGCTACGGATTTGACGAGATCCACAAGTTTGGTCCCATTACTTTTTGTTGTATCTCCATTGGTTATACCTTAGATAGAGCTAGATTTTTTGATTTTAGGTAAATTTTGCACATTTTACACACTTTTTTAATTTTCTGACACACTTATGGGACAGATAAAATCATAAAATTTGGCAGGCATATTGGCAAATCCAGTTGTCATGGAGAAACTAAAATAATGTGTGAAAAATACAATACCGGTAATTTTAAGTTGTTACGTTCAACACAACGCTGGAATTACATTAGTTTACATCCACTTGCAAAAAAACTCACTGGCGGAGCCCCCAACGAGCAAAGCGAGATCTTCATCTATATGTATATGTGGCAGCACAAGACTTACAAGCCAACTTAATCTAGGACGGAAAAAATAAGTATGGCTATTTGTCTAGGTACCTGCTTCGGTGGGCTCATGGTCTAACGCGCTACTCTCACAGTAAACCAGACTGCTGGTAACGGGAAGATCGAGGTTCGATTCTTGGTTGGGTGTACTAGGGGTTATTTTTCAAAAATATTTTTTCACACTCTCTCACCACTCAAATGTAGGTACACGTCCTCTAAATATAACCATCATAATCCCTAAAATCATAATCGTATAACTCAAATGGGTAGTAAGACGCGATGTTAAAAAAAAGGTCTATGTGGAGTTATACGGCTACTGCACCGCGACCAATGAAGGCAAGCTGAGAGTATGAATGAGGTGGAATTAAGGAGCCGCTAACTGCCGGCTATTGTGTGCTTGTGTGCATGAGAAGATGGTGCGTGGAAGTTTAGAAAAGGGGGGGAGGGGTGAGAGAGAGAGAGAGAGAGAATGTTAGAGAGGGGTAAAACAAACCATCCAGTCAACCAGAAAGGATCCAAAATGGACTCAGTTATATATGAATTTACTTTTGTTTGTTGTGATGGCATTTTGGAGAGGGAGGTGTAGTGGGTTTGGGGAGGGTGGGGGAGTTGAGTTGGGCTCCCATACATGATGTGGGAATGGCTTAAGATCCTTTTCACAATGAAACTAGAGCTTGTTTGTGTCATTTGTTGGTGGTGTATTGTCTTATAGGACATAAATAGCATTTATAATGATTAACTACTTTGAGGGAACCAGCTTCGGTGGCCGTATAGTCTAACACGCTACTCTCGCAGTAGACCAGACTGACGATGACGGGGAGATCGAGGTTTGAATCTCGGTTGGGTGTACTGAGGGTGGTTTTTCCTAAATGTTTTCCCACTCACCCACCAGGCAAATGCCAGTACATTTCCTCTAAATATAGCCTTACTGATCACTAAAACCACTAGCGTAATTAGTACATAGGTGAACGAGTAGTAAGACGCGGTGCTAAAAAAAACTTCAGGGGAATGTATATATTTTTTAAAAGGATCAACTTTCTTGAATATTATTTTAGAAAATTACACATTATTTCACAAACGGTTTGAAACACGAATTTTATATTTTTGATGTGTGAGTGAAGTTAACTGAATTTATGTTGATAATTTTTTGGAAGATCTGGTATCAGAAGATTATATTTATTTATGCAAATAAATTTTACGAAACAATAATTCTACATCCTTTATTGTATAATAATTATATTAAGTAATAACTTGGAACAAAATGTGCTAAAGGTGTTTATTACTAAGCCACCCTTAACTAAGTTTTCCCTCAGAAAAATATATTTTTTTATCATGAGACAAATTTCATTTATAAATATAAACAATTGTTAGAATTGTTAATAATATATTTAAAAATTTAGGGGTCATGGCAGTCTAGGGGTAAGGTGTCAGACTGCTATGTTAGGGGTCCGGAGCTCAAATCCCAGTCTAGCCACAGATGTATTTGATTAACAAACCCTTTCTTCACCTGTGGCAAAGTGTGTGCTTTCACACTTTGTAAAGGTGTTGAATGCCTCAGAAATGAATTCGTCCATACGCCAGGAGAGCAGAGGTAAAATAAATTCGAATGGCCAAGATATAGTGCACTAGCCCCACCCATTTTTTTAAAATTTGTAAAATGGCTTTAAATTATTATTTTATTAAAATAATTTAATTTTAATAATAGTGTAAAACACTTTTCATATAAATGCTGGAACCATTTATGAACACTTGCAAATTTCATAATAATATACTTTGTTTAAACTATTAGAAAGCAACTCTTCTTTTTGCTCCAAACAGAGAGAAAAAAAAATCTCTATTTTATTTTATTTCAACCCAGTTTTTAATCAATTAAAAAATATCTAATCAAAATTTTAAAAATTCTGACTTCGAGATGTACATGTTCGGGCACAGGGGCTATTAATTTTTAATTTTCAGCTCTCTGTATGCTGTAAATATCGCGCAATGTTCATGACAGACAAACAAATTCATTTAATTAATATAGAAGCTTATTTAATGAATGTTTCTCGAGAAAACAAGTAAAATTAATAAGTAAAAATAAGTTAAATTTCATATACCCATATAAATGATATACTATAAGTTAAAAATATGTAAAAAAATGTATACAAAAATGTGCATATTTTATTTTCTCGTATACAAACCAAAAAAAAAAAGTACCTAAACCTAAAATTAAGCACTCCTTGAAATAAAATCTCAGTTCAAACAGAATATTACTAAGAAGCACGAACTACCTTCTATATTAATTAAGGCTATTATTATATTGCGGTTAATGAAAACGAAACTTTATCAGCAAGAGAAGTGAACTTATAAGAAGAGGCAGTTTATTCGTCGCTCATGTCGGATGAAACTTCCCTCCCCGAATGTTGGTAAACTTGGTTGTGAGGATTATTCAAAGTTTGTTTTGTGGAGGTGTGAACAGTGTATATAGACCAAGAAGGAACAGACTTCTTCCATGCAAGGGAGATATAACAAACTTAGTTCGGATACCGGAGATATTTCAATGGCATTTATATTTTTATTTCTCTTTTAGAGAAAATATTGTAAATGTGAGAATTTTCTACCTCTAGATTATGATGCAACTCGACGTTTTATTTGTCACCAAATCAAAAATAAATGGTGCTGTGTAAAGCACAGACTTTCTCTCACGTTTATTTTAAAATGGGCATTTACTAAAATCTCATAAGATTTGTGAAATAAATTAATAGGTCAATTCATTGTTGTAGAAACACTATAACAAAGATCATAAATTAAATTACATACATTATTACTTACTTACTTTATCTATGGTATTAGGAGCTTGGAACACTCTTACAAAAAATTGAGAAAAGAAAAACATCTTTGTCCACAAAAAGTATAAAAATCAAATTCATTTTCAAAGACCAGAATTAAAAAGTATATATATAATATATTAGTTTTATATAAAAAAAAATTATATCTTTAATAATGCCTACTACAACTTTATAATTATGAGTCATTTTTCATTTCAAAAAGTTGAGGAGAAATTATTTAAATTGGAAAATGTCCCTATGCTAAATACCCTCAAAGTTATTTCCATGAGGAAATGATAATTTCTATCTTGTTTATAGTGATAAACAGTGTCTAGATATAAAATGTAATCAAAATCTTTAAAGCGAATTTCGAGAAAATCC
>CABFWB010009928.1:0-11048 GCA_902151455.1 Timema bartmani | reverse complement strand
GGGACTACAACAGAGAATAGTACCATTGTAGGGATTCTATTTGAGTCGGAATTATTGAGCGGGTGGTATGAATTCTTGATAGTTACGTATCAACATTATAATGGGATGGATCCAATTGTAACTAACTGTAAGTTAACGTTACATTACTATGATTATTATCTATTAATATTTATTATTTTTATAATTTATTAATATCATTTTTATATATTATTTAATTATTATTAATTTTAATTTATAATTTATTATCTATTTATATTTATTAATCATTTATAATTATAATTATTTTATTGTTATTTGTAAATATTAATATCATAATTATAAGTATCATCATCATTATTATCATCAACAAAATAATCGTGGTCATTATAATCATAATTTTTGTTTATTATTATCATTATTATTCTTATTCTTATTTATACTTATTTATTTTTATTATTGTTATTATATATGATTTATTATTATTTATTAATACCTATTTATAATTTAATTATGTTAATGTTACTATATATTATTGATTATTATTTTATATTAAATATTATTTATTACTATTATTATTTATTATTATTATGATTTTTAATATTATTATTTTATACTCTTTATTATTCTTATTTTTATTATATAATGTTATTATTTATTATTATTAATTATGGTGTATTATTATTTATATTTTAATAATTATTATATATTTTTATATTTATCTATATTATTTAATATATTTTTACTATCATACATTATTATTAATTATTTTAATATTATTATTTATTAATATTATTATTATATTGTTTATTACTATTATGATAATTATTTTATTATTTATTATTTATTATTTTTATTAGTATTATTGATAATAAGTATTATTTATAATTAATTATTGTTTATGATGTATTATTAAAACTGTTTATTATTAATTTTTTTATTGTTCTTTATTTTTTATTATTTATTTATTATTAAGTATTTACTATGATTTTTAAATTATTTTGTATTATTTATTATTATTATTTGTTATTTTAATTATTTTATTTGTTATTTATAATAATGTTTATTATTTAAAATTATTTAGTATTATTAATTATCATGATTATATTTATTATTATCATTATCATTATATTTATAAGCAATTACATCATTATCTTTATCATTGTTCTTAATGTCATTATCATTAACATCATCACTGTCATCATCATAATTATTTATTATTTGCATTGTTATAATTATTATTTTTATTTATTATCTTTTTATTTAGTATATATTATTATTTTTATCGTCATCATCATTATCATCAATTACATCAGTATGTTTATTTGCGTTAGCAATATAATCATCTTTGGTATCATCATCATTATTATTATGGTTATTTTTATTTATTATCATTATTATTATACTATTTATTATATTTTATAATTGTTTATAATATATTATTATTAATCATTATTTTTATTACTATTTAATATTATATACTATTTCCAATATTATTTATTACAATTATTATTTATTATTATAAACTATATGTTATTATAATTCATAATTCATTATTATAATTATTATAGAAATAATATTTATTTTTACAATATTTTATTAATATTATTTGTTGTTATCATTATTATCATCAACATAATTAACATAATCGACTTCATCAGCCTCCCCATTATTTATTATTATCATTATTATTCTTAATATTTGTTATTATTTTATTTATTATTGGTTATTATTTTTATTACATTTATATTGTTAAATATTATTTATTATATGAAACTATTATAATTATTATATTTATCATTATCAATTTCACTATAATTAATATTTTGATTATTATTTATAATTTTTACAATTATTTTTACTATTAATTTTATTTATTATTATTTTCATTATTATTTATTACTATTATGATTATTAATTAATATTTATTATATAATTATTAAATTATTTTTCTTCTTAATAATATTATTTTTATCATTTATTATTTATTTTAATTAATATTCATTATTTTTCTTGATTATTTATTATTTTATTACTAATATTTATTACTTTAATTTTAATTATTATCATTATTATTTATATTATTAATAATTATTGTTTATTATTTAATTTTATTTATATATTATTAGATATTTACTAGTTGTTATTATTATTATTTTTATTAAGTATTATTTTATTATTTTTATCTTTATGTATTAATATTTTTCATAACTTTTATTTATTATTATTTCTTATTAATGTTATATTTAATTATTTTTATCATTATTTATTTAATAATTTTNGGTTATTTTTTATATTATTATATTATATATATATTATATTTAAAATTATCATTTATTATTTATAATTATTATTTATGATTATTAATAATTCTTTAATATTTTTAAATGTTATTTATAATTATTATTTATTATTATATATTATTTACTTATATTTATTATTAATTATTATTTATTATCTTTATTTTCATAATTATACTGTAGCACCCTTAACTCAACATACGAGGAAGCGTGAATAAAGAGTCAAGGAATTACAAGAGAATATCAGGATTATTTTATTATTTATAAGAGTAATAAACGATTTAAAATACAAGGTACAAATGTACCAAAATTGCTTGTATTTTGCTAAGTCGAAAATAAATAAAGAATTAACATTTATATTAGACACCAAAAATAACCATAAAGTCCCAAGCCAAACTTCAATGTAAACATTAAGTTCAAAACATATTAATATGACAAGGGTTTAAAGTTGAAAATTCTAAGGTTCACGTATTTTCTCTTTAACCTACATATAAAGGTGAAGACTTTAAAACAGTCATAATTATCCATTAATACCAAAATAGACTAAGCTTTGAACATGATAAACATAGCTATAAACTTAACTAACATTGCCCCAAATTTCGCAATCCTCAAAAAATTATATAAATATATAACGTCATAGTATACAAGTGTAAATACCACAATATTAACTAAACCTGCCAGCCAAAGCTTAAATACCCCGGACACACCAACGACTTGGGTGCCCCAATAATATAATAAATTACCATGTTGAATTTCAGCCCCCTCGCTAATGACCTGACAAACTAATCAATAGAGAGGCGAGCAATGCCATAGATCATCTGAAGGATGCCTAACTACTTTGAATAAGCTAGCTTGTATCATACAATAAACACAGTTCCAGTTGTATTCCATACTTCCGACCCAAATTGAATAGACATAAAATATAGTCAGAGCTAGTTCCCCAGAAATATATCTATTATTTAAAGTTGCAAGTGATATTTCAAGGGCGGTAAGAACGCGTCTAATAGTTTGCCATCTAGCGGCGAGAAAAGAAAGACTACCCATTCTAAAAATCAGCAATCATCTTTAATATGTCCCAAAACATTAATTTATAAAAAGATCCCCGCATTACGTCCAAACAGAATTTTGAATAATACAGATTTAGTCTAAGTTTAATCCAGCGCTCTCATCTTAAAGATTAGTGATACAATGATTAACTATCAAAAATATACATTCCAATATATAGCCGTCACAAATATCTGATACGCCCACAGAGAGAGGGAGAGATGGAGGGAGAAAATGGAGTGGAAGAGGGGAGAAAATCAGTGCTTAGGGGGGATAGCGGCGGCTCTGGGAACTATTAGAAGCTTAGAGAACCATCTAGTCGGTGGAGCCGGAACTTCCACTGGTCAAGTTTACATCCCTCTTTGTTTCTGGCCGGAGCTTCCATCACGAGCGGACGGTTGGGTGGTAACTCTATTTAATCAGTGGGATAGTGTGTTGGGGAGTGGACGTCGTGGCACTTGGGCTCTAGTGTTCACATTCAACAAGACCGAGGGTAAGTGTACTCCCATTTGATTTAATTAGCTCTTGTTTTTGTAACACCGTTACAATATCATCATTAACATCATTATTAACATTATTACAATTATTATCGTTATCATTATCATCATCAACAATATCATCTACACCATTATCATTATTATTATCTATTATTATCATTAATCTTCTTAATATTATTTATTATTTTACATTATTATTAATTATTTATTTTTATTTATAAATTCTCTTACTGATATTTTTTATTATTATTTTAATTTTATTATTACTTATTATTATTTTTATTATTATTTATTACTATTATTATTGATTATTATTCATTATTCTAATTCTAATTATTATTTATTTACTATCAATATCATTATTATTATTTGTATATTATTATTTATTATTTATTACTAAAATACAGGATCAATTAAATATTATTTCTATATGTGAAACGTTAAACCCAATTCAAGTACAAAAGAGTACAATTCTTGGTAAGTAATCAAGGTCTATAAGGCAGATTTTTATGCATCCTTGTTTAAATTAAATAATATCACAACCCACACTCAAGAATATGATCCAGAAAATTTAGACGAATTTGAGAATATAATTGTCGATTTAAATGTCGATATCCAATGTATTGTCAACATGCTAGTCCTTCCTTTATTGGTTTCCACAATTGATCCACTAAATGAATCAACAAAATCAAACCACTCAGTTGCGTCCAATATTAGACCGACAAAAATTAATTTAAAACAATTTTCTGGTGAGCCCACACAATGGTTAACATATTCGAGTCTCTATTAGCTCACAATTCATAATAACACGTCTCTGACAGAGGTCGAGACCTTTCAGTATTTCTTAACTTCACTATCAACCGAACAACTAAACATTATAAAGTCACTTCCACTCACTGTAGAAAAATAATCAGTTCTTGGAATTTGCTCAAGAAGAGATACCACAGTATTCGTTATTTAACTAATCCACACATTGACAATTTAATTGATCTATACAATATTGAACAAGTGACTGTAAAATTATTCGTTCCTTCTTATTAACTTATAATGAGCATTCACAAGCATTATCAGCACTTAATCTAAAGGTTTCCGAGGAAAACCTAATTTTTTCAAACATCTTGATGCGTAAAATTCCTCAAGAACACAGAAAGAATTTTGAAGGTAATTGCGCTGACACACATGTTCTACCAACTGTCAGTGAAGTAATACTTTTTTTTTAAACTGTGTGTACACACCTAGAGGCGGCCAATCTATCGCATAAACTGTCACCAAAAAACCAACGGTAATGCCAGCACACTCATTTTCACGCCCATTAACACTCAAACCAACTAGGATGGTTCTTTTGTCTGAAAATACAGGTTAAAATAATAACTTCTAGTTTTGCAAACAGCCAGAGCATTACATCTATTAATGTACGGATTTTCAATCTATAGATCCCCAGAAAAGATTTGCATTTATTAAATAGAATCTATTATGTGTTAATTGCCTAGGTAAATCACACAACAACTCAAACTGTCAGTTAAAACATGTGTGTCAACAATGCAATAAATCTCATCACACATTGTTACATCTTTCTCCTTAATCACCAGACGCAACACAAACAACTGTCTCAAACAACAGTTACAGAGATCTCACACTGAACCGCTGTGAAACCATCGTGCTACTCTTCACGCAGACACCACTACTTATTCACAGTTGACCGATTCTGGTCAAATTAAACCTTTTGTTGGTCTCTCTTCAACAACCCATAATATTGATCTTCTAGCCACAGCTCTAGTCCACATTACTACACCCTCCGGCAATACACAAATTGTGCATGTGATATTGGACTCGGCGAGTCAATCCACGCTGATCAATGAACATTGTGCACAGATGCTGGACGTAAAACGTAACTACCTCAAACCCAGTAACGTTCAGGGGATATCATTAACTAAAGTGAAACTTAGGGTGTTACTCATTTAAATATTTCCACGTGTGGTGGTGTACCATTGGCACACGCTTACTCAGTTATGATAATTGATCAAATAACATCAAATATGCCGCAAACTCGCATCTCACCTGAAGTAACGTAAAAATTAAACATTTCGTACTTGCTGACCCTAAATTTAATGAGAGTGGCTCTGTTCAAATGTTAATTGGTGCTGACCTCTTAACTCAAACGCTCCCTGGTGAGATATATTCACATGGAAAGGACATACCTATAGCGCTAGGAACTATATTCGGCTTCGTAGTTATGGGAAGCGTTCCCTCTATTAGTGACGATAACTCCCAACCAGCTTTACCTAATCTTATCACGTTACTATCAAACACTGGCATTGACCTGCACAAACCACTTCAACAGTTCTGGAAATTAGAGGAACCACCTCTTTTGCAAGTGGCTACGCAAGATAAGAAAATATGTGAAAATAAATTCCGCAACACGCATGTTAGGGACAGCACTGGTCGATATGTGTTTCAACTTCCATTCAAGGAACCTATGCCATATCTTGGCCATTCAACATCTCAAGCATACCGAATTTAAATGCACTTGAATATAAATTAAATTCTCAACCGGCACTCAAGAAATCCTATGTTGAATTCATGGATGATTATCATAAATCTGGACAAATGAATTTATTTACCAACACACTCCAAAATAATTCCCAACACTATTTTCTACATCACCATGGTGTATCTAAAGAAACAAGTTCTTCCACTAAGTTGCGTGTTGTATTTGACGCAAGTGCCAAAGGCACATCTTTCCTCTCATTAAATGATGTACTTCACTCAAGCCCGAAACTCCAAAATGATAGTTGCTATATAACATTGCAACATGTTACAATATACTACCCCCCACCCCCATCTTAAGCGTCATGCGAAGGTTTCCCTCAAGAGTCATACTACCCACTCCTTATAAAACATCAATAGCAATAAACTTCCTGCAATAGTAAGCTTCTCTATTGTAGTCCTATGTATACTGTCTTTAATCTGTACGAATTCAATCAAGAACGAAACTCCCCCACAAATTCAAATTGTTTATGTACTTACAGCTTGTATTTCTTCTGGCTAGAACAACCTTCATGACTGGAAAACTACCTCACGTCCTAAATCTAAGAGGAGGTTAGAAACCAGCTGCTGTGCGCCAACAAGCCGAGGTTCCGAGCGGACAGGTCAAATCGGAACTGACTGAGACCATCAACTAAATGGAACTATCCTGGTGTCCAGCGCGGATAACAAATCCAAGAACCAACTTATCACGTGATGTCTGTTCATCACCTCCACCAACCAACGGAGCTCTAAAACCAGGCGGCTCGTGTTGGAGCAACCTGGCCAATCCTAGACTAGTCAAGCATGGCGTGATGTTTGAAAAGTGACCGTTGAAAACCATCGACCAATCTGGACACTCCCCCCTTTATTCCTAAGCGACTAGAAACACTATTTAAGCCTTGTGGTTTTTAAACTCAGTGACTATTATTTTTCTACACCTCCAAGAGAAACCATGTCTTAAACTGTATTTTCTTTATCGCTGTCTGGAAAATTCATGTCCTGGACTTGGACAATTTACAGGAGGATGTCGTAATTATTTGTATCGAAATTAGTGTAATAGTTTGGAATAAGCCAAACTAAGCGTAAATCATTTACAAAATATTTTATGAGACTGTTAATTTGTTTTGCCGCCACTTGGGCGCTAGTATCAAAAGAGTCAAGTATTTATTAGATTGCCACATTTATTAGCTTGTGTTGTTAGAAGTGTTTAATTTAATTTGACAAGTTTCAATCACCGAGTAAATGTAAATTCCTCCCTTTTTTGTGTTTTCATACTTAATTGTTGTTTTAATTTAACGTAAAGTTAGCGGATTGTTTGATTAACACTAAATATTATTTAAAATTATTTAATTGAGATATCTTGTGGTTTAGATAGACATTTTTTTATGTCATAAAATTTAATTAACAATAAAAGTCTTGTATTGTGTCGATACATAATAGTCCCGCGGGAGTTTGACTTGATGCCGGAAAGTGAAACTATCGTGTTTGTATTAACATCTGTGTGATGTTAAAGTAATTGTAGCTACGTCTGCATTCAATTTGATGAAGCAGACACTTTGAAAACGTTTTAAAAGATGCCCATAAGGCACTTTATTATTGTATTTAAATAAATATCAGTTTAGATATTTATTAACTTATGATTTGTTTAATTGTAGAATATTTTTACAATTGTGTTGCTAATATTCACTGTTGTGAGGCTGACAGTGTAGTTTGGTAGAGTTGTTTTCTCTTCTAGACAGACCAATTTGACTTTAACTTACGTTTGAAATGATTTTCAACATACTTTCGATGGATTGTTGAGGCCATGTAAAATTTGGTTTCTGTAGTTATTATGAATAAAGCATTCATATTATTATTTAATTGCTGCTATGTCTTGCTTTCTTTGTCATGTTAGATTAACCCCACCTTCCTTTTAGTCTAGATTGGCCGTAGCTAAGAGGTAGTCGAGTGGGTGGTAACAGCTATAGTCTTTTAAACTTCAGACGTCATAAAATTGTTTTTAGTGCACACATCCTAATTTGCCTCTCAATGTATACCAACTTACCACTGTCACATATAGTGTAGCTAGCTCCCCTTATCTTGAAATTATGACTCTACATCAACATGTTGAGGATGAAGGTTAGGTATTTCCCAGTGCATCCCAAGTGCTACAAACCCAAATATTCGTCGATGATATTATCACTGGCGCTCACAACTTAGAAGATACACACTCTCTTCAACAAGAGCTCAGAGAGTTGTTAAGAAAAGGTGGGTTTTAGTTGCGCAAATGGTCCAGTAACTCACACCCGGTACTAAGCGATGTACCTCAAGAGCATCGTGAGACCCCGCTTAACTTTCGCACTCCTGAACAACCTCTCTATAGCATCCTTGGTCTCAAATGGAAGCCTGACAGTGATGTATTTTCGTATAAAATTGATATAGTTCAACAAGTCCCGACTAAACGTTCAGTACTTTCTATTGTAGCTCTAATTTACGACCCGTGTGGTTGAATGACACCAGTATTATTCTAGGCCAAATCATTGATGCAACTTCTATGGACACTAGGACTATCTTGGGACGAACCTCTACCCGTTGGTATTTCTGCAAAATGTGTAAGGTTTCTGGAAGCGCTTCCAGCCTTAGTAAACCTCAGCATATCTGGGTATTTCTATCTCTCCTCCACTGTAGATGTCCAATTGCATGGATTATCAGATGCATCTGAGCAAGGCTATGCAGTAGCCATATATCTCAGATGTGTGACTCAAAACTCCCAAGTCAAAGTAAATTTGCTTATTACGAAATCTCGTGTCACACATCTGAAACGGATTTTGTTACCCCGTATTGAATTATGTGGAGCCCATTTACTGTCAAAACTAATCAAATATTGTGGCAGCATCATATCATCGCAGTACCACATAAATTCAGTTACCGCTTGAACAGACTCAACCATCGTACTTGCATGTATACACTCCACCATTCCATCTCAAGGTATACGTTGCTAATCGGGTTTCTCAAATATAAGAGATGACTCCTACATAAGTATGGGCTCATATACCCACCAATCAATATACAAGTGACGTGGCCTCCCGTGGTGTATCACTTCCCCTGCTCTGCAACCACACAGGCCCCACTTGGTTAGCAGCATCCAGCACATAATGGCCTCCACCTTACTGTTCATCTTCAGAATCACACACGCTCCTAGAAACGAAACCTCAACCATTAAATATACTCATCTCGACACACAAAGAAGTCGGGGATTTACTATTTCGATTTTCATCGTGGTTCATCTTACAGAGAGTTGTTGCCTATGTGCTAAATTTCATCTGTACACTCAGAAGAGGAGTCATTTTTTTTCTGGGCCTCTCACCCCCAAAGTATTCTGTATTTCTTTATTAATTTTGAACCTGAATGGTTCAACAGAAAGAGGATGTTTAGTCTTTTTTATTTTTATTTTATTATTTTAATATAAACTTCATTATTGTTTATTTAATTAAACATTTCTTATATTAATTAATTATTATGTTATGTAATTATTATATTTTCTCTCTACCATCCTTTTTTCATTAATTATTTTTTGTAAGGGTGGTACAATTTGCTCTCTTTAGTTCGAAAAGTGAAACTTTAAAAGGTGGACGTGCGTCATTCCAGTGGCTCACAACTCTCGTCACTACCATTCAGTATAACTTATTTTAATAATAGTAATAATAATCCATCTTTCTTGGACATAATTATTTGCATGTGAAGTTAACACCAAAAAAGGACCTGTTGATCTTCAAGTTCATCATCACAGCCCGAGGTAGGCCTACTTGTGTCACTGTCATCGGATCTTCAGTAGCAGTTAGGATCTCATCATGTCTACTTAAGCACACATTAAAATAATTATCTCTCTCAAATAAATTAAAATCAAGATTAATTTAAAAATGATTCAACCTCCTGATTTCTGAAATATTAGTGTGTCTGAGGAGAGAAAATAATGACCACGCCACCCCCTTGTGACCTAGGGGTGTAACGTGCTGACCTCCAAAACTGGTCAATTCTAGTAGCAAATACACATACTACTTTTACGTCAATAAATACTTTAGTTATTCAAGGTCATTTATGGTCCCTGCAAAGCTGTTTTTCCGCAATAATTAATTTTATTCTAAATGACGTATATTAACCATTACATACAAATAAAACTTAAAATACCTTGAAGGACCCTTCCTCCGTTGGATGTTATATCATCTTCTTTCTGGCTTTAAAGTATCCAGAGCTTTAAAAAAGAACGATTCGAGCAATTAGGAACACTTTATTTTAATTTTTTTACTAAAAGGGCTAAATTGATATTTAAAATTTTTAGATCTTTTAAAAGAAGAACAGAGCCTATGTTATAAAAGTTTTGGAGACTGTTCTACTAGCTGGTGACGGAACAGACAACATGAAGATTTAAATAGCGTTATAATTTAACGTGAACATATTCTGGTACTAACAATATAGTTTAATTTAAATTATTTAACATACTTATGAAATATAAATATTTTAACTAGATAAAAATAAAACCAAAAAGTAATCTGTAGCTAGGATACCACTATTATAATATTTAGAAATACATCATGTTTCCTGGCAACTAATACTAATCATGGCTAGATTGTGAAAAATGAACGAGTTTGATTAACGAAGCTAGGATTTATGAGAAATATAAACGCCAATATTATTATTATTAGCATCGCGTCTTACTACCCGTTCG
>CABFWB010009927.1:0-11049 GCA_902151455.1 Timema bartmani | reverse complement strand
GTGGTTCGGATCCCACGTTAAACTGTAGGTCCTCCATTTAATCTCACAATCACCCTACCATTACACATTAGTGTAAGTGCCTATAACCCGAACGGGTAGTAAGACGTAGGGATAATAATAATAAAGTCTACCGCTCTAAACAATTACCTACCCTTTCCCCCACCAGCCCTGGCCAAACACATAGCTAGGCCCTGTATTAAAATGTTATTGTTATTTTAAGTGATAAGGTACACGTATAAATGTATATCAAAGTGTTATTCATTGTTACCAGGTAACAACAAATATTCTGAGGAGCTAAAGAATAATTATCACGCTTTGTAAGTTACATAAAAAACACCACAGACAAGATATTCGGATAAAACTCCCTGCCTTTCCTATCGATACCGATACTGATTGTTAGTTGCGAGCTGAAATGTGCGTTTGGTAATGTCCCGTGTCGTCAGTTTGTAAGTCGTGGACTGATATAGCGACTGTGTGTATAAAACACTCCATGGCGTGAGCTATACTGACCGAGCGGCCGCCGCACCACCGTTAGCGATGATAGTGCAAAAATTTACGGATAGAGGGTATCATTTGGTCAGCAAAGCGATCCCTCCGGTCTTACATCTCAGTTTTCTAGACCGGGGCTGCTACTTCTTTACTCAAGTAGCTCCTCATTTGTCCTAACGAGGCTGAGTTTGACCCTGTTACAGACACACTGTTTTATAAAAATATATTCTAGAAGTGCCGGGGATAGAACCCGGGTCCTTTGGATCTGTTGGCAGCTACTCTTTCGGGCTATACGCATATGGGAGCTACTAAATACTATAATATGTTAGGGACGAGGAAGGATGAACTTAAAGGAAGTGTACCCGCATTCGCGTGAAGGGAGACTGGAAAAACATTTAGTAAAAATCACCCTTAGCACACCCGACCAGGATTCAAACCCCGAATCTCCCCATCATCAGTAGTTCAGTCCATGGCGAGCGTGACGCAATAAACCGTTCGTCCACCGAAGAGGGCTCATTACTAATAGTACTAATTATTTGCATATTAATAATATAAATTAATGAATGTAGAGCCTACATATTGAGGAATCATTTCTACTGTAACTTATTCTAACCCGCTTCGGTGGCCGCATAGTCTAAGTCGCTACTCTCATAATATATACTAGAATGCTGAAGACCGGGAGATCGGGGTTTGATCCCGACTGGGTGTACCGAAGGTGGTTTTTCATAAAGGGTTTTCCACTCCCTCGGAGAAAATGCGGGTACACTTCCTCTAAATATAACCTTCCTAATCCCTAAGATATTAGTGTAATTAGTACGCAGGGGTAATAACTCTAACTGGTGGGGAGACGTGGTAATAAATAAAAATCTTAGCTACCAATGTAAGCTCTGCGCGGGTATCGAACTAGGGTACAACTGAGTCGAGTGCTCGCTCTCCTCCTTCACTGCTGGATGTAGGCATAACATCCCTTCCCCTCGCTCTGGACCGAAGGAGGGGGTGGCTACGGGGAAGGTAAAGAGGTTACAATGCCAAAAACCCCCTCCCAACACTAAATTGTAAAAACAGCCTTTCTAGAGAAACGTGAAACTACGGCTAGCTAATTCTATTATTTTCTATTAACAGATTGTCAGGCAGCGACGATGCTCCTGAGAGCCATCTAGCGGCCGGTATAGAGTACTATTTTACACCGCCCGGAAAAACAAATGAAGTTGGTTTACAGTGGGCTGGAGGCGGTGGGAATTAGAGGAGGATGGGAGGGGGGGGAGTCAAGATTACATTGTCAAGTTACACTATTATTTTGATAGAACAAGGTGTACAACCTGTCGCGTACAAAAACTGGCACACGTCAGCAGCTGGAGGATTACTCAAGGATGTGGTTTTGTCTGTGGCTGGCCGAATTAAGGATTAGAAGTGAATGTTAGGATTTCCAGATAAACGTGACCCGGAGAATAAAAATAGCATACATTCATACATACACACATACATAATCACGGCGTTCCCTTACGGGGTAGGCAAGAAACTGTGCATATTGCTCAAAACACAACCATTCGGTATTTAATCCATCCTCGCTAACTTTCTCCACACTTCTCTATCCTTGCATACTCCCTTCACTTCAACAACATCCATACACAGAGTCATACATGCTCTTTTATTATTAAAACTCTTAATGTTTCTCTTTTTCCCACATTCGTCTACAACATTTATCCACGTCTTACATGGCTTACCCCTTCCTTTTGATCTACACACTCTACCTTCATATATTTACTTCGTCACTCGATCCACACTCATCCTCTCAACATGCCCAAACCAACGTAAGACGATTCTTTCTCATTGACCTATTGGATTCCCTTCAGCTCCCATTCATTACTGACTCTGTCCATATGCATTTTTCCACACACATTTCTTAGATATCTCATTCCAACCACATTCACCTTGCTCTTGTGTTTCTCCTGACAAACCCACTCTTCACATTCATACAACAATGTTGGTGTTAACACACTTTTATATGCCGTCATCTTTGCCTCTTTAGATACTACTTCATTCTTTGCAATAATCCACATACATCCAACTGCTCTCCAAGAGGCATTCACCCATCTGTCGATTACCTCAGCTATCCTTCCATTTTTACAGAACATTCTGCCCAGATACAAAAAATCACTCACTTGTTCTAACAGTTTTCTAATTATACTAAGTTAACAATTATTTTCTGGTCCGTCCTTATTAAAAACTATCATCTTAGTTTTGGAGACATTTATACAAAGATCCATTCTGCCTGTCGTCACATTCAAACGATTTAATCCAGTCAGCAAGTCACTTTCATTCTCAGCCATTAATACGGCATCATCTGCATATAGCAGCACTCTCACATTCACATTGTCCATTTGTACACCAACCACGTCCTCACAAACATCCCTCATACACTTATCTATATATAGGCTACATTAAACAACCATGGAAACATAACACAACCTTGTATAACACCCTGTTCAAATGTCAAACATTCGCTCAAAGCTCCATCCACCCCAACACACGCTTTACTTCCATCATCCACCACCTTAATTCCATTTACTAAACATTCATCCACACCATACTCTTTCAGAACATTCCAGAACATACCGCTGTTCACCCAATCGTACGCTTTCTCCAGATCAACAAATGCACAGTAAACTGTCTTCCTTATTGCCACACATTTCTCTGTCACTTGTTGCGATGCAAATACCTGCTACCTCTACCTGACATGAAAACACATTGCACATCCCAAATCTTGTTCGCAGTTTTTTTCACTTACCCTATCAATTAAAACTCTGCCGAAAACTTTGCCTGGAATACTCAACAGACTGATTGACCTATAATCTTTACACACAATCTTACTACCTTTGTCTTTGTACAAAGGAACGATGAGATCCTTCTTCCAGTCATTAGGAACGTTCGAAATCCCAGCACACACATCGAGCAACTCACACAATCTGGCAAGTTGTACCCAGCCCCCACGCTATTTTCTGTCACTATTGACAATTATATTACATGCTATTTGGTACAGATAAATGTTTATTATCATATTTCCACAATATTGTTTACAATGGTACTCCCCGTTACATGGTATAATTGTTTCTATGGTACTGTGAGTATCTGCGTCATATTACGGAACACCGCTTGCTCAGACTTTGTTGGATGATTGTGTCACCTTCCCTCAGCAAGGAAAAGGGGAGTGAGGCGGCAGGGGCACCCCGAGGAAATATGAGGGACTCAAGATTAATGGGAGTCGCTCAACCACGGGAGAGAGAGAGAGAGAGAAGTGTAAAATAGGACGAAATGTCCTCAGCTCTGGAGGGAGTTTAGTTCAACTTCCACGACACACAGATATTTGAAAATCTTATTTCATCTCGAATGAAAGAAAGAAAAAAGAAAAAGAGATTTTATATATGAAAAGAAAGTATGAGGAAAACATGTCTGGAGAACTGAAATAAAAGTTCAAGAGAAAATATAAAATGTCACCCACCCCTCGAATAAATAGAAGGGGGTGAAAGAAGAATAGAAAGTTACGAGAAAACACACACAACACAAAGAAAAAAAAAGAAGGAATTTCAATTCATCTTCGTCAATATGAACATTTCACTTTGAGCTGGATGTTTGTGGCGTCAGGTTCACGGTGTTGGATATAATGGAGATATTCTCTTACTTTCTCATGTAGATAAAACTTTTTTAATCGTGAACATTTTGTCCTCGAGAGATAATGATGGATCCTGAGCTTTTGTCTGTCCCCGAACTAAATAGAGTGGGTCTGACTGTTCTGTCTATTATGTCTGTTCTGTCTTTTCTGTCTGTTCTGTCTGTTCCGACTATTCTCTCTGTTCTGACTGTTCTCTCGGTTCTGTCTGGTCAGTCTATTATGTCTGTTCTGTCTGTTCTGACTATTCTATTTTCTGGTCAGTCTGTTCTGACTATTCTCTCTGTTCTGTCTTTTCTGTCTGTTCCGACTATTATCTCTGTTCTGTCTATTCTATTTTCTGGTCAGTCTGTTCTGACTATTCTGTCTTTTCTGTCTGTTCTGTCTGTTCCGACTATCCTATCTGTTCTGTATGTTCTGTCTGTTCTGTCTGTTCTGTCTGTTCTATCTCTGGGGCTACAAATGGAACTGTTGGTTGTGTCTCGTCCAAACTTGATATTCAGATATTATATGGTCGTACCTGAAATTAAGGGTAGTTAGTCAACTGATGACTGATTTTTAAAATTCAACATTTTTCAAAAATATCTATAACATGAGTCCTTAATAATGCCCATACATCCCCCCGTGTCAGCTCAGTGGTTGGCACTCCTGACTCCAATCCTGAATCCCGGAGATAGATCCTAACTATTTCTCAGAGCCACATCTTACTACCCAGCCGCACTATACACTAACAAAATAGGGACTAGGTAGAATTTTGAGTAAGTTTGCCCACATTTGCGTGGAGTGAGAGTGGAAAACCATTTAAATGAAAGCCACCTTCAGTACATCTGGCCGTGATGGCCGTGTAACCCCGTCAGTACATCTGGCCGTGATGGCCGTGAACCCCGTCAGTACATCTGGCCGTGATGGCCGTGAACCCCGTCAGTCCATCTGGCCGTGATGGCCGTGAACCCCGTCAGTACATTGCGAGAGCGACGTCAACCGAGAACATCTCGAAAGGGTGGTAGGATCCCTAGCACTGAGAACTTAGGTGGTCACGCGGTATAAGGCGTCACTATCTCAATCGACTGGACTAGCGATGACGGGGAAATGGGGCTTCAGGTGGGGGTGTAGGGGACGCGTGAAAAGGCCGGTCAAAGTAAATAAAATATTTCTCCAGTAGAAACCTAGAGTTTAATTTTCTTCCCACGGGGATATCAACAGTTGTTGAATATCTGTCGAGGGTGTCCTGGAATTTATTGACAACTTTTTCTCTTCATTCAAAAAGTTTGTCATCTAATGCCACCATACTGTTGACAGATATTCAACAACTGTTGATATCACCGTGGGAAGAAAATTAAACTCTAGGTTTCTACTGGAAAAATATTTGATTTATTTTGACCAAAAATAAAAAAAGTTATGAAACAAAAATTGCAAAAAACACTTAACTTTTCCCGCGTCCCCTACACCCCCACCTTAAATCCCGGTTGGGTGTTCTGAGGGTGTTTTCCTCTACACGGTTTCCAACTCTCTCTCCTCGTAAATGCTGGGTATATTTCCTCTAAATTCAACCTTCCTCATCCATATCACTCTATTGTAAACATACGAATAAGCCCAAAGTGAGACGCGGTGATAAGAAAAAAGTTTGTTTTTATAAAATGGTTCTGCACCAACGTTTGTCCGTGTGAGACGGTTATTTGCAGTCCAACATGGCGGCGACTGTTTGCGGGGGTGTTAGCGGTGGCGGTAAAAGTAAGGGTTGAGGGGGTGAAGGAGCGAAAAGTTGGCTGTAAGCCCTCGCTCTTCCCCCCCCCNNCCCCCCCCCCCCCCCCCAACCACGCACATAAGAAGGACCAAGATCCCAAACTGATTTTCTGGATCACAAATTACAAATCCCCTCTTTTGAAACGTTTTGTGCAATAATGGCGTAACGGCCAATTCTGCTTGCGACAGACATTCAGTCACTCGCTGTTTTGTTAACATTTAGTTATTACAGAGGTTTTAAATGTGGTTTTATGGGGGCGGTTCTAGGAACAAAGTCAAAATAACTTTAGTTTTGAGATGTTTTATACAAATATTTAAATGATAGAAGAGTAGATGATAGGATACAATCGTGCGTGCTAATTTAGGAACAAAGATCTTATAGGTCGGTGTTCAGTAATCATGTGAAACACTATTCAGATAAAATGTTTGATTTCAACTTTTACAAACACTATCTCCCTTTAATTAGGGTGGTATATCTCCCCCCTATTGCCTGGGTGGTATATATATCTCCCTATTACCTGGGTGGTATATCTCCCCCTATTGCCTGGGTGGTATATCTCCCCCTATTGCCTGGTGTGGTATATCTCCCCCTATTACCTGGGTGGTATATATATCTCCCTATTACCTTGGTGGTATATATATCTCCCTATTACCTGAGTGGTATATCTCCCCCTACCACCCAGGTGGTATATCTCCAGTCCCGAGCTATATCGTCACTTGGTCAGTTGTTGCTCCCAGCTGTAGAGTAGTCCTACTCGGGAGTGCTGGCCCAGTGATAATAGCGGGGAGAATAAAATTAAGACTCGGGGGGGCGCTCGTTGCGATATTCCTCCAAGCACCGCGAGGAAGCCTCGGGGGCTGTGGGGGCGCGGATCGAGGGGCGGAGGCTCCCGAACAAAATAATCCAACCACACATTTCCTGAGAAACGATGTCTCTTTGATCTATATATTTTTACGAATGTGGTCTTACCTCGGACATACAAACCGGCTCCATGGTATGGTGGTCAGTGAATCTAACTACAAACCTAGAGTGTCCGGTTCGATTCCCGCCTGGGACCATGGGTATTTTTTCCCCCGATAGGGAAATCATCTCGACGGTCACCAAGGTTTGGTTAGTTAGGATTATTTAGGATTAAGATCATTCCACACTTCCATAATCCCTATCATAATGACGTCATCTCATTGCGGGTATGACGTGTAAACAACCTCCAGGTGTACCCTGGGTAACTTCCTGTTCCCAGAGGGAGGCTAAGAGATCATGTGCGCGGTGACCGAACCAGAGACTGCATCGTGTCTTACTACCCGTCCGGGCTATCAACACGATGGGATAGACGTGTCTTACTACCCATCCGGGCTATCAACACGATGGGATAGACGTGTCTTACTACCCGTCCAGGCTATCAACACGATGGGATGGACGTGTCTTACTACCCGTCCGGGCTATCAACACGATGGGATAGACGTGTCTTACTACCCGTCCAGGCTATCAACACGATGGGATGGACGTGTCTTACTACCCGTCCGGGCTATCAACACGATGGGATGGACGTGTCTTACTACCCGTCCGGGCTATCAACACGATGGGATAGGGAGTAGGAAGGTAGGACCTTCAGGTATGTATCCACATTTGATTGAAAGGATATTGGAGAAACCTTTAAGGGAAAAAACCCACCTTAAATACACCCAGTCGTTATTCTAGTCCCGATCTCTCTGTCACTGGCTAAACAACACCAGGCGACTATCTGGTCACCCTCCTCGGTGGCAGCATGGTCTAAGGCGTTACTCTCGCAGTAGACTAGACTGCCGATTAAAGGGAGATCGAGGTTCGAATATAGGTAGGGTGTACTGAGATATTTTTCAAAATAGTTTTCCACTCTCCCTCCACGCAAATGTGGACGACACACCTGACGTACACCAGCCTCGATGCTCGCTCAACCAAACATGACTTCTCGAAACTATGGAACGTCCTAACCCGCGACGTATAGAGCACAGGAGATAAACAAACTGGACAGAGAACGTCTCCCAAACTGGGTTCGAACCCCTGTCTCCCAACCACCTTAACAACTCTCCACGTTACGCCACTGCACGCACTCCGTATAATTGTAGTCCTAAAGTCAGTATTGTTTTTAATTCTGTGCACATATTTATTTCATGTCCTTAATCACGTGGTATCGTGTCAAACAAACAATTTTAGCAAATTCTATAAAATACAATCAACTTTTTCTATGAATTGCTGTTGAAGGTGGAATAGTCGAGACTACGATACGTTTAGAAAATGGCGTCAGTTTCATTCACTACATCACTGATGCGTTCATTTCGAATCGCATATCGATGTTCATTTATTGGTTTACCTGTGATTGGCTCTCCATAGTTATCCGTGACAAGTCTTTTTAATAAAGTTGAGGGTGAGTACAAAGTATTACGGACTACGGACTACGGACATTATGGATATGTAGTAATATAGGCTTATAAACCTCACCTAGAGTGAGAGACCTGTTCTCCATTCACTTAGGTACCGCCTTATTACTCCTGAGTAGGCAACCGGCTTCTTGCAAATGAGCGCCGTGTTGCAGTCATCGTTCTGCGCCATTACTGTCACTGGCTGCTATCCACGGGCACAGGATAAGTAGGGTGGACTTGAATTACAACACCTCTGTTGTGAATAGGACAGTGATATTGTTAAATCATCAACATTGTCCTACAACCACTCTGTTATGAATAGGACAGTGATATTGTTAAATCATCAACACTGTCCTACAACAATTCTGTTATGAATAGGACAGTGATATTGTTAAATCATCAACATTGTCCTACAGCAACTCTATTGTGAATGGGACAGTGATATTGTTAAATTCATCAACATTGTCCTACAACAACTCTGTTGTGAATAGGACAGTGATATTGTTAAATCATCAACACTGTCCTACAACAACTTGGTTGTGAATAGGACAGTGATATTGTTAAATCATCAACATTGTCCTACAACAACTCTGTTGTGAATAGGACAGTGATATTGTTAAATCATCAACATTGTCCTACAACAACTTTGTTGTGAATAGGACAGTGATATTATTAAATCATCAACATTGTCCTACAACAACTCTGTTGTGAATAGGACAGTGATATTGTTAAATCATCAACATTGTCCTACAACAACTCTGTTGTGAATAGGAAAGTGATAGTGTTTTATCACTAAAAAAATCGTTCCAGAAACTTAAGTTACGAACACTGTAATTTACAACTTTGTTCCATTCGACCCTTCAATTAACGTTAAATAAATGCAATGATTGATTAATCTTACCACCAACAAGAACATACAAATCCATCGTAATATTTAGAGAGAGAGAGAAAAAAAGAACAAAGGAAAAAACTCAGATACAATGAAAAATATTTTCTATTTGAAGGAATAAAAAGAGTAAAATGAAAAATCACCCATCAAATGGCCCCAAAGGAAACGGGAGTCCATTCGTGTTCGAAGATAAATGAAATGATGGACGATGTGTTTACAAATTATTTCTACAGTTGAATGAAAGTAGTTCATTTCGATTTGTAAAATGGAATGATAGAGTGAATATATATATGAAGCCTAATTCAATATATTTTACATTGAGCAGCTTCCTGATGTAGGTTACTACGAAGTGGGGGTGTTTGCAGGGGTCTTTATTTAATTATTTTCTTCTCACGGCGCTACTAATTAAATTACCTGAACTGAAGGTGTTTTCTCGTTGTTGTGTCAAACTCGGAAATCAATTTGACGCCTGGTTTGCAGGTAGACCCGGCTGCTGAGCTAACGCTATAGGCCTTATCCACATCTCAGACAATAGGTACATCGCTTAGGAAAAAAAAAAAGTAGTCACATTTTAAAACGTCAGAACTTTTTTTTACTAAACTTTATCATGAACCTGCTTCGGTGGCCGCATGGTCTAAGGCGTTCTTTCTCGCAATAGACTGGACTTCCGGTGACGAGGAGATCGGGGTTCGGTTCTAAGTCCTCGTGTTTTCAAGGTGTTTTTTTCTAAATGGTTTTCCGTTATCTCTCTCCCCACGCAAATGCGGATACACTTCTTCTAAATTTAACCTAGGTCATCCTTAACACATAAGCCTAGTTAGTACATGTGTGTATGAGCCTAATGGAGAGCTCTGAGCTGGAGTACAACTCGGTACAAACCTGAAACAAAAGAAGCTTCCTGTCAAAGTGTGAGCTAGAGTACAACTCAGTACAAACCTAAAACAAAAGAAGCCTGCTGTCAGAGTGTGAGCTGGAGTACAACTCGGTACAAACCTAAAACAAAAGAAGCCTTGCTGTCAGAGTGTGGGCTGGAGTACAACTCGGTACAAACCTTAAACAAAAGAAGCCTGCTGTCAGAGTGTGGGCTGGAGTTACCGCCTTCTCTCCAGTCACACCCCACGAGGGTCAAAGGACCGCTACCCCCGTGAAGAATGGGGCCCCTCCCAACCCCCATGAACCACGCAGTTTTTTTCAATTAAAAGTTTGAGCCAACTCACGACATAGGCTGTTGTGTTGTCGGTTAGCACCTAGTTCACTGTTTGCCCCTAGCCCACTGTTTGCCCATCTAGTGTTGGGTCAACTAACAGTCGTGGGATCGTCGGGGGTCTGTAAAGTAGGTCTACCAACTTGGGATAGTAAAAGTTCCAGCGCTTCTAAAACAAACAACCAAACTAAATCCAGAAAAGTTTCAATTTGGATCAAAGTACCATCAGTCCAGTACATTTATCTCAGAGGTCCTGTTTTAACTTGACCGATTGGCATTTTCGTCTGTCTGTTTATTTTCCGCGATTACTACCAAATTCATGGACCAGTTTAAAGAAATTAGGCGAGAATATTATTTCAACCTTGGCCGGATGACGTAGACTTTTTTTAATATAAACTTTTGACAAATAGGCCTATTTGGAAAAATATGTCTTAAGCCAAGTGAACAACAGTTATTTTTTATGGATATAATGCCTTATTGAATATAGTAGACTATTAAATGGTTTTCTGTTTACTTTGATCACCAAGAAGAAATATCAACTCAAAATATAAAGAGAAGTGTTAATACTGTAGTAACAATAATAACATGGAGGGAGGTCTACTGTTCACAGAACTACTAGTAAGACTGTAGTAACTATAATAACAAGGAGGTAGGTCT
>CABFWB010009925.1:0-11059 GCA_902151455.1 Timema bartmani | reverse complement strand
AAATGAAAGGACCGTCCGAAACAAATGGACCGCACGACATATTACTAACTGCTGTGTACTGGGTGACGTAGTTTCGTGGCCGACGTAAGCAATGACATCATCAAATTCTTCCAAATGGCGCTACCTATCTATTCTCTTTACATTGGATAGTTGCATTGGCTATCACGTGATCAAATGTAGAACCGTCCGAATAGTCACGAAGTGTGCCGATATACCCCTCACAAGCCCTTGAGACCAAGGCTGACCCTTTGACACGCCGTCGATGCGGAGTTTGACTGGCAACGGTTTAATTTTTCGTCTGCTAGAGTAATGTGATCTGTGATGTGTGATCTGCTATCTCTGATAAAGTATTTTAACTACATCGGTACTGCTTTTGTTGTAGTGTTTTTGTGTTGTGTTGGAAATGTCTAGTGAAAAGAATCAGGAATGGATATTATATTAAAATGTTGTATTCGTTTTCATTCCCTGCTGACAGATGGCGTTTAAAATAGTTTCTAAAATCACTGGTAGGAAGCAGCATTACGGACTCAAGGGCATGTAAAGAGTAGTTTGCTATTCGAAAAGTCTGTTGCAGTCATCGATCTCAAGTGTGTGTAAAGTGTAAATTTATCAAGTCAAGTGTGCTTGACTATCACAACGACTCAATTCCCATGAGTATAGTACCAAGTACCGAAACATGTCGCAATGAAGTAATCCAACATCTTTCCAATGCAGGATTTCATAAAGGAGTAATGGGACAAGGAAACAGACAAGACTTTGATTATTCCACATCACTTAATTACATCATTAAAATTTGTTTGGCAGATGTTAACCTCTAAATTCAAATTTTATACTTTTTACTTCAATATTAACTGACCATAAAACATTGTTTTGTCCACTCTTTATTGTATGTATATAAGTTTTTGTAACATCATTTTTAATGTGTAAACTATATTTTAGACTTTTCATCAACCTGTATTTAGTTCAGTTGATGATGCATTATTAATTTTATGTCAAATATTTACTGTGTCAATATGTTTTTCACCTGAAATAAATCTTAATCATATTTTTTTACTTGTAATTTCACTTAATACATCTACCAACTTAGTAAATTAAGAAAACTGTATATTAAAAGTAGGGGTATGCGAGCTCAAAATTTTTAATTTGAGTCTATCTCGAGTGAGATTTTCATAAAGCTCCTGAGTATCGAGTCAATCTTGAGCTTGAGTTGAAAAAATATATAATTTTAAAATATAACGCTATCAGTGGAGTTATATTGATCTTAACTTAATCTGTATCTGTAAAGGTTTCTGTAAGAGGAGGTTTGAGATCGGTGTTAACTGTCAGTAACGTGAGCCATACACTGCTTAGTAACCACAAAGTCACGGTGCTTGGTAAATTAGCTGAGGCTATATCCGCATGTGTGTGAACCTATGGTTTCGCTGTTTTGAGTTGCTGTTGTGTGACACAGATACCACCTGATTGGTCACCGAGACGAAAATGTGAGTAAACTCCAAGATGGCGTGAACTGTATTCTAGATGTGTTATAGAGGAGCTCTAGACAGTTGTTCTTCCATGGTTGTCATGAGTGTGCAAGAAGTTGTGTTTGTGTGGGCCATGAATAGTACTAGCGGAGGTTAGAATTGACCTGGTGGGATACCACCAAGGACTCTTATGGAAAGAGATAGTATAGTACAGATTGTTTAATGCAGCCAAACCAGATACTTAGTATCGGAAACAAAAAGAAATTAGTTTGGACCTATATGATTTTCGTTTATCTAGCTAAAAAATCTAAATCATCTATATAATGTGTCTCAACTATTTTAATGTATAAACACATTATTTTAGGCTTAGTTAACAGGCTATTAAAATAATGTAACTGCAGTCCTTATTTGTAGACGCTGTAATGATACTGTTTTGGACCCCTCTGAGTTATTCAAAAAGCCAAGGATGAAGTGTATTTTTCTTTAAAGAACTGTGTGTAAAGTTTCTTTTTAATACTTCATTCATGGAGAATCACGCGTTTTCATAAGTAATTTCAATGTATTGCGGTTTAAAACTTTTGTTCTTTAAAAGACCAACTCCGTTGGTTTTGAAAAATCATGTGACATGCTGGCTCCCTTTACCCAATAGGAAGCTAGCCTTCACAACATCAGATTGCCAGGAGTTCTCCTATCAGTTAGTTTTAACACTGGTAACAAGGGGTCCAAGAAGCAAGGGGTAGGTCATATATAATCAGCTTGTGTATGAATCCACACACAAAAACAGTACACAGTACTCAGGATACAAAAGATGGTAATATCACAGAAAAACATAATTTTGAACTGCATAGATCTGGCTCTCCGAGTCAGTCCATAAATTAACGAAAACTGTATCACTTAATATCAAATCTTAAGTACCGAAAGTGTAATTATATAAATAAATCGTGTGCAACATTAAAAGTTTTACTCATTTCATAAGAATAAGAATTACAAATAAGCAGATCACAGAATCGTGTACAAGTGTGCAGCTAGGCATGCACACTTTGTCATCCTCATTACACTTTCTGCTCACCATAAGGCATATACGGGTCCACATCCGCATAATCATCACATACAATCCGAAAACATAATGATTGATGCCCAATCGCAGGCCCGTATCATTATAATTGGTGCCCAATTGCGGGGAAATATCACAATAAAATCCAAACATCTTTATAATGCAGCAAAATAAGAAATGAATGTGCAGGGTTACAAGTTACAATTTAAAAACTTTATGTAATTTACCTTTATATCTATTAAAAATATCCTTGATTTGTGTCACTCACTCTCTTTGTCATTTAAAGGAATTCCACACTGGGTAATTTTGTCCATCTAGCAAATAATTCAAATAACCAATTATTAATAAAACTATAGAAACACTTTCGAACCATACACAATGAACACGGACTTTAGACTACTTATTACTTGATAATTGAAGGCAGAGTGAAAATATTAACAATTTGCGATCCACCCCTCCAATTAAACTGGCCATTCAACAACTTAAATTGTTTAGCTTTTAAGAATAACCATTTTAAATAAATGTCTTCAAATTTAGCTTAGACTGCTTGTAAAACCGGGCAGGTTCTCATTTATCAGTAATTCCCCTCCTTAGACATGTTTGATGTCACTCGTTTGAATACATATCCCTAAAGAGTAAAATGAGAAAACCCTATACAATGTGACAATCATTTCTCAAGAATCTAAACTCTTTAGTGTTTACCACCATGTGCTCATTGATACGTCTATAACCCCCTTGAGAAATAAATAAATCCTACCCTCACAAAAAAAAAAATAGCCTGAGGAAAGGGCAAATTGTGTTTTTAACTGAAAATAAAGTTCCAAAAAAACCTTCAAGCACCACTAAGAACCTTTTTTTACTAAACAAAAAATATATATTGATTCCGGTTCTGAGGCAATTTAATTTTTAGGTTCCTGTTTCTGTTAAGCCTACTTAAAAAAAACTTAATTTCACTTATTGGTTTTAGTTCAATTCCCTGATTGTAAACAAGTTAGAAGTAAAACTGGGGATGGTATATACAACATCACACATTTAAGGCACTTTTTTTTACAAACAAAATATTCTACTTTTATAAGATACTAGCAGGAGTAACCGGCGTTGCCCAGTGTAACCATGCAATGGATTGTGCGGCTACCCAGGGCAACACTTTTTTCTTCAAACAGACAGAATAAAAACTCATTTTATTTCTTCTGAGTTTTTAGTTAATTTAAAAAAATCAAATCTAAATTTTAAAATTCTGGCTTCAAGGTGCACATTGCACATATTTGTGCAGAGAAGCTACTAATTAAAATTTCAGACCTCGGCGTGGGGTAGATATCGCGCCTTGCACATGACAGACAAACAAACTCTTCATTTTATTAATACAGACAAACAAACTCTTCATTTTATTAATATAGATTTTATGTAACTTAGGAAAAAAAAGACAGCACATGGATTAGGAACGGAAAAAAAAGTCAAAACCTAAGAATTATACCTAATCGACCATTTTTTCTTTCTAAAGATCTTAAAAATAACCAAATTTATACTAGCATTACACTCACAAAAATTTGGTGAATCTAATGATACTAAATTCAAGATCACTTTCTTATAAACACTGTTATAATGAAATGTTCAAAACCAAACTCACCTAAGTGATGCAAGAACAAATATATTTGAAAAATTTGTAAAATTGCTCGACCAACAACTGGAGTTTTAAGTATACTATAGAGTTGATTAATGCACAATAACCTTCTGCAGCTATATACCACACTTTGTTCTCTTTCACAACAGACAATATTCTAGTAATGGTTAGCTAAACTTTTCATATCCATTAACAATTTTACATTCATCTAATTCAAACAAGGTCCCATTAGAACTGAAATGAAAATGTAGTTAAAATCTGAGCCAACATACCCACTGGAAGTCATCCGCCCGAGTTCAAATATTAAAATAAAGTATTGATAAATATTGTGTAAATATATTATTAGATTCCTTAACCTTCATTACAATGACTTGATCTAACCATACTAACATTCCATTCGATAATAAATTAGAATCTCAATTTTCACAAAACGCATATAACATGAATGGGTAGTAGACGACGCGGTGCTAAAATAAATGTATATATAATCACAAAATACTTCCATAGTATAAGATGTCATATCTGTATTGTAAGGGATCATGAATGTGTTGATCTTGTATGCTTATGTTTAAACTTAGGTTTTATTGAGTTGTCTAAATATTGTAAAAATAAAATGATCATTATATCATTGGATTCACCGGTTCATTGTGAGAATATTTTTTTTTTAATTTGAAATGACCCACCCTGGTGGCGTAGTTAGCTAACACGCTAGTTTTGTGTTGAGCTAGACTGTTGAGGATGAGGAGATCGAGGTTCGAATCTCGACCATGTGAACTGGGGGTGATTTTTCCTAAATAGTTTTCCACTCATCCTCCACGCAAGTGCGGGTCTACCTGCTCTAAATTCAACACTCCCAATCCCTAACTCATTGGCTTAGCATAATAAGTACTTAAGTGTACAACCCAAACGGGTAGTAATACTCGGTGCTAAGCACAACAACTACAGTGTATTGTGATAATGTTCTTACGTATCATTCCCTTGGTTTTTTAGTATCAAACCAAGGGAAAAAACATTCTAAGGATAATATCACATGGTAAATGTTTAAGTTTGAAAACCTTAAGGTGTGGTAGAAGGGAGCGCGAGTAATTTTAAAGTTTTTATAGCATTTCATTTGTTTGGCCAAAATAAATTTCAATTCCATAAAAACTGTCAAATTACTTGCGCTCCCTTCGGCCGCACCTTAATTCGGGGTAGTTTGCACAGTTAAAAAAAATATAGTTCTTTTTAATGTTTAAGTATAAATCTGATTATAAATAATACTCCATTGAACCTAATTTTTTATTAACTCTTTCCAAACTACACAGCCCCTAGGCCCCAAAATCTTATTTTAACAACCTTAAAATAAATGAAAATAATGATGATAAACAGGTTTTTAAAAATAGTTGTTGTATACATACTAGCCCTACAGCCACAAGGAACATTAACCACATGAATAATTTGATGCGGTTTTCATAAAAAAATGCATGGAAAGTTTAAGCTGTATTCATCAAGATGATTACACAAAGATTTTCGAGAATATTCACATACAGCTATTAGTAAGATTATGTTTATTGTATGAGTATATGTACTAACATTTAGTGGAGTATTTTAAGCTAGGTTAAGGAATCTGCTCGCAACCTTTTTTCCCCAACATTAAAACTAAACATAGGTTAGGCCTACTTTTTACTGTGCATTGCATCTTATTATTTTTTACAGTCATTTGCATAGGCTTTTCTTAACGACAGAGAAAAAACTAACTGAATAAAATGATATGAAAAGGCACAATAAAGTTTATTTTAAAAATATGGATATGATAACATCTTAGATTTTCAACAAATAGGCCTAGCCTAGGATAGAAAAAATAAAGTGAATTATCAAGTCAGTCTAGAATCTAAATAATTATTAATTACTAGGCCTAACTTACTCCTCATTAAGATAGACTATAAACGGTACCTATTGTATGTGTTTGTATATCAGGTAACACCCGCCTTGGTCTGATGTGGACCTGTATGAGACTACACAACAGACCTCAAGTGTGCTTCCCCCCCAACTTACAACCAGAGTGGCTGTTAACCCTCGTGTGTATCTTCGTTGGTTGTATCTGTATCACCACTACTATTCATCATGCTGGCCTTGTCTCACTGGGACCGTAATGTAGTTCCATACGCTCGCTGGGTAGGATTCACAGCCAGTGAGTAACGGCAACATTTTAACACTAAGGTGGTGTTTTTATGTTAATCTTAGTAAGATATTAGTATAGTATAACATCCTAGCAATACCAATCAATGAACTAGAAATATATTGCAAGTACTTCAGTGTATTTAGTATTCAATTTAATATAAGGTCAAAGATATTTGGCTTATTTCCTGATGAACAAAAAAATTGACACTTTCCCTATTCCTGTATTTTACTGGAATAATCGTTAAAATGTTTCCAACTATGTTAATACAGGCGTGCGGTGGCAGTGGACATAAAATTATAAAACCTAAAGTTACAACCCCTAAAATTCAAACATTGTGGGCCTCAATATACACAACTAAACTATGTTTACTAACCACCTAATCCCACAAGACCTACACTCATGAAACCTTCACAATACCTTACCTACAACATTAGGTGCCACCCATTGGGAGATAACTTTCTCAGATGATATTTGTGACAAAGTTTTTAAATGGCTTTCATTGAAACATTTATTTATTTTGATTTGTTTTTTCTCGAAAAAAACCCCAACAAATGGGGGGTAAATTTCAATCTCACATAAATCAAAACAAACAAAACTTCAATTATATTTAGTTAACTCCTCTTCAATATTGTAAACGGCGATTGAGGTAAGTAAACTAATCAACCTTGGATACATCGTGTTGCTTTGTATCACCTTAACCGAGGTTAAACACTATTTTGTTTTCAAACATGAACACACATTTTTGTAGTTGGAGAGTGGGAAACCATTAAAATAAAACTCTTGATCACACTTGGTCGCAATTTGAGCCTTGACCTCTGCATCACCAAGAAACTATAGATGAGACCGACATCATTGTCAATGTATTTATCAGCACATGTTACAAAAAAAATGAAATTAGTTCACACATATTGGCCACTGACGATTCATCTATACTTACTTAGTAGTTTACAGATATATAAGTGGGTAAAACATGATCAGGGAAAACAAATATTTCAGGAAAAGTCAGGGAATTTGAAATGAAAATTACTGTGGCCACCCTGAAAAGGCAAAGTGATAAACTAGCCACACTAATCTAAACACATTTATTCCTAATATAGCAAACAAAGCTTGGAGACTTCAGAAGTTTTTATGAGCTATGCTATGAATTATTTCAGTAAATAATTTACCTTAAGTTTAATAGTAGTTAATCATGTGAACTAGAATGTAAACTAAGAGAATTGATATTCTGAAAATTGAAAAATGCCACCTGGACACGGGAATCGAACCCGGGACCTTTGGCTTAGTACTCCAATGCTCTAATCACTGAGCTATCCAGGATTCGTCCCGTGCCCAGGGTCATTCTTCACTCATATTTAATCACATACTTGTAGCCGACGATTTCCGCACGTCCATCATAGGCTCTGCCTTAAAATATGAGTGTAGAATGACCCTGGGCACGAGACGAATCCTGGATAGCTCAGTGGTTAGAGCATTGGTGTACTAAGCCAAAGGTCCCGGGTTCGATTCCCGTGTCCAGGTTTCATTTTTCAGAATATGATATCTAGATGGAGTAATCCTCACTTAAAGCATAAATAATAGCTTTGGCTATTTAATTCTTAAGAGAATTAATATATATTATCTGCTTAAATATTTGTATCTTTTTTCTAGTGGTTTTATTTTGCTTGGCTGCAGTAATATTTCCGATGGGTTTCCACGTTGATGAAATCGGTGGCCAGCCGTACCAACTGCCGAACAGCCACCAGGTTGGAGTGTCCTACATTTTATTCGTCTTAGCACTTTGGATAACTGTGATTTCAGAACTGTTCGCTGGCAAAGTTTGTCTTCCTCACTTCTGAAAATCTTACACATCCATGGTATTAGAGTATTTGAGGAATAATTGGTTGAATGATATTCACTAAAACTCGATTCATTGGTACTTTGTTTATGAAGAAATCGAGATTAAAATCATTTCTTGCGGCTATTGAAGTAATTAGCAAATAAAGTTCCACAAAATTATTTTATTTTGTCTACTTTTAGCAAAGAAAAGAATGTCAATTTAGTTGGATAAAGGACAGAACAGCAAGGCAGTGGCGCTCCCCTGTGGTCCTATCACTAAGAATTATTCATGTGATGTAAATAAGAAAAATGTTATTTTTGAGTAAATTTTAATAAAAAGCTGATTTTCTTTTTGGTCAATCAGTGTGTATAATAAACTAATAATAGTGAAAAGGTTTGGTTTATCTGAACAGTATTGTCTTTAAATAGCACGTCATTGCTTGTCTCACAGAAGAGCGATGAGACCACAATGTGGAAGGGACATGGCTATTAGAGTCTTGAGTGACAGTGCTCAAAGTATTTTTTAAATTTTGTATATAAAACAATTACTTAATGTAAACAAGATGTATTCACAACACCTGGGCTTATCTAGCCCACACTAAATTATTTGTCAATAAAATTACATTCAGTTCACTGGGTTTGATTTATTTAAAAAACCATAACAATCCTCATTTTGTGTAATTTTCTGAATGCAATTGTTTGCCAAGAGTTACTATGTTGACTATATTTTCCCAGCATTTACCACACATACAAAATAATCTTTGGAGCCATATATTTTCTTGAATCCTCTTAATCACCTCAAACAAACCTCATGTAACTGGTTAGAAATTTTAAAAAGTTACAATCCCCTTATGGATTAAAAACGTCACCCGCTACAGGTAGGAAGATGCGTTGCTTAAAAAAACTAAAAATTTTTGTGCAAGTTGGTTTCCTAACGAGAATGTGAAGATTACTTCTTCCATTTTCCTCTTTTCAATCACTGGTAAACGAGAAAGCACATCTACTTCTACAATCTCTGAGCCTTTTTTGTATTTCAAATTATAGCTAAAAGAAGACAATAAAAGCACCCATCAGTAGATTCATGCGACTGCCATTTCCGGAATAGGCTTCCTGGGAAACAACAGATACAATAATGGTTTGTTATATTATTAATGTAAACTTGCGACTAAACACACATTTGTGAAACCTTGTAACAGCACAAATGAAGGCCAAAGCCTTCTTTTCAATTTGGGGATAAATTTTCTCCACCTTCGACAAAGTTCTTGATTTAAAATACACTGGATGAATGGAACCATCCAGATACACATGAATCTTCACACTCCCAATATCCCTATTGGAAGCATCACAGGTTTCCTCATAGGTAAAGATGGGTCAATTGGGATCAATGATTTGAAAATAGTACCAGTAGTAAGATTCATTAATGGACTAATTTTGGCATTTATCTCGATTGCAGCTAAAGACCTTTAAAATCAAGAAACTAATACAAAAAACTTAAAATAAGTATTTTTTCCACTATAAAAAAGCTATAGTATAATTTACTTGGAGAGCTTTGAATTGTGATACTGGAGAAAACTTGGACAGAAAGGTTCATCAATGAAGAGGTCCTAAGAAGAGTGAGAAGAGAACTATTTTGTTGCAAAGCAAACAAGATCAAACACATCCTTAGGAGGAAGTGTCTTCTGCACACTGTCATATAAGAAAGGTTGAGGGGAAAAGGAGGATTCAAATATTGGATGACTTGGAGGAAAAAAGAAAATTCTGGGAGCTCAAGGAGGAGACAGAAGACAGGGCACATCGGTGGTCTAGGTTCATTAGTTGTAAGACAGAAATAACAATAATATCTGTGGGGATTTGAAGGGTATTTCTCTGTAGGGATTTTAGAACAAATAGTTTAGTGCAAGATGCTATTAAGTACACCTTAGTGCAAAAGCATCCTATGCACACCTTAATAATCATTAATGTTCCAAGACTAATTTTATCTCTCTGGTAGGTGAACAACTGCACTCCAAATGGACAAGGAATAGTGTCTTTTTTTTAGATAAATCTTCACCTCCAAACAAATCTTCATTAATCTTTTTTTAAACATTCCTTAGGAACATTAAATTGAATCATAAGTAATTTTTCGGTTACTATCAGAGTATATTTAAAATTCAATCCTATAACTTAATATGACTTAATTCTTTTTAACTTGTTAAAAAAAAAGCTATTTTAGATTTTAAAACTTTGAAAAAAAATTATTATGAGTCTTATTACATTAAATTTTTTTAACACACATTTTTTTTTTTACATAGTTGAGTTTTATTTAACACCAGCTCGACTCGATACTTGGGGGTTTCATTAGAAACTTGTTCAAAATCGACTAAAATAAAAAAACTTGAGCTGGCAGATCCCTACGGCCTATTTCCATAAGCGAAAATATATTGATACCAAAGGCAAGTAAAACCCACAAAATTTCTTTAGTAGCTAGAATGGAAATAATGACAAAAAAGTATTTGATAAGAATAAAAAAACTAAAACCATTAAGCCCAGAGCACAAAAGAAGAAAAAAATCAGCTTTGGACATGTGGTTTACCAGAGGCTTATATAAAGGACAGCAGAATGTATCATGTTATAACAGTATATAAGTGCACATTACTTTTAATTGTACAAAAAACAACTATGAATTAATCAATGACCACTCTATTATTTAAGTATTTTAAGTGAAACAAAACCACCTCGTCAAACCACACACATCATGACAAGCCTGTGGTAGAGAGAGAGTGTATACAATTTTGAATGAGATGAACTAAAATTAAGTTGTAACTGGTATGAAAATTGATTGCAATTTTAATGAGTAAAGATATTTAAAATGATATAATAAACATAGTAAAACATTCAAATTCAATTTTGAATTTTTAACTACACAATGAGAAGACTAATTTGGAGCAAGGATGTTCCAAAGATGT
>CABFWB010009924.1:0-11060 GCA_902151455.1 Timema bartmani | reverse complement strand
TGCGCCAAATGGAAGAACATACAACATAGTATATAGGAGCGTCCTAAAATAATGATCTATTCTGTGCCCATGATTGCAACAGTCAAGAACAAGCGGAGTAAATAAGGGATGTTAATTAAATGTAAGTAAAATTTAAAGTGGAGTAGGATCTTACAATTCGTGGCAAGGCATAACCTATTACTCTACTGACACACATTCCACTACTTCTTTTATACTCCTACACTTAATCCTGATTTATATTGAGTAGTTTATTTTTTTCTTTATCTCTACCTCTATTGACTAACAACCTCAATATGTTCATCGTTTTTATTGTCATACTTCCTGTGTCAATCGACAACCTGAATTTATTGATAAAATCTACATTAACGCGAGTGAAGCCGCGGGCAAAAGCTAGTAAATAATAATTGGTAATTTCATAATTAAATATAATATAAATACAACATTCTTTCCATCTACAAATAGCCAAGAAACAATAACTATGAACAGGCAATTATTGATTCCGAGAAAAAAAATTAAGAAACAAGCAACAACAGTATCTAAGTGACCATGATCTACCTCTAGCCATGCTACCATAGTCCAGTTAGTGTTTTATTCTCTTCAGTTGAAGTAGGGGACCAATGTACCTCTCAAATCTCATAATTTTGTTTTTTTGTTGTGAACTTTGAGGTTTAAAGATTTTTGTTAAGTGTGTAGACTGTAGGCCTTGCCCTTCTATCCTCATTTCAGTGTTTAATTTAAAATCAGCGTTTGGAATCATTTTTCCTTTATATAATTGGATCAATGGTATTCCTGAGCTTATGATGAAAATTTGAACAAGTGAAAAAAGGTCTTGGATATACACAATTTTTTTCAATATGTAATGCGAATGTTTGTTTGGAGTGTTATTTTTACATTTTACATGCACATTCAGGTAATTTTTTTCTCCTAATTTCCTAGTTCTATAAAATCATAATATTTCTGTAACAATTTGAAATAGTGTCCTCATTTTTGCTCCCAAATATATGGTAGCCATGGGTAGGTCTACATATGATCAAATGATCACAGTTAATGTTCTTACAAATAAATACCTATGGATGAAAATACTTTATGTTAACCTGGTTAGTTAACAAATTTTTCCAGAAAGGTACAGAATTAAAATATTACCTTAGCTGGTGATTTCCAATCTTGATTAGAATTTGTTGTCTCTTTATTCCAAACTAGTGGTAGAGCAGATATTTTTTGCAGAGGCATTTCAAAGAAGCTTTTAGAGCATAATCCATTTCCCTGTCAAACAAATGTAGTTAACATCTAAAAATATTATATCTTAATACACATTTAGTAAGAATTAGATAAATACAAGTAAAGCATACAAAGCTTTCCCCTTGGACATAGATATATATAGGTCTAAATACTTTATAGTTTTGAGCAGGGTGGAATCATAATGTAGATGGACTGATTAATTTGTATTCCACCAATTGTAATGAAGGTTTTCAGCTACAGGAAACTAAATATTTAGTTTTAAAAGCTTTATTTCATACATTTTATTCAAAAACAATCTATGTAAAGGAGATTTGAGTTTTTTTAAAACTAGGTAGTCATTAGAGAGGGAGAGAAAAAGTGAGTAGGGAGAAAAGAGAAGAGAGATAGAGGTGGGGGTTGGGAATAGAGAGAGGGTAGTAAAATGTGTAGAACTATATTTTCATAAATAGTATGTTTAACAAAAGGGTTATTGATGGCTTAATTTAATAGGGTTGAATGAAGAAGGTAGTGTTAAAGAATATGCACTCAAATTACCTCAGGGTGGTTACAAAACATTTACTATAATATTCCTTGACTTTTCCAGGTTTTCCAGACATCCTTTAATAAAATTCCCGGCCTAACCTTTTTAACATCATTTTTTTGTGAACGGGATTTTTCCATTTATTACAATGATCACATATTTTCAGGCTACCAACAACATTATTTTTAATTATTTTTTTCTAGTGGTAGTATTTAAATGTTTTATGTATTATTTGTGACCTGTGTGAAAATGTAATAAAACAAATCATGTACAATCATTTCGTGTTAAGACTACTTTATCTAGACAATGCATTTTTGTCAACAAGAAACAAAATCACACACATATTTTTTTTAGAGTTTGGTGCAGAATTAGTCTCCATCAAAAAATTCCCTTTACTTCCCCTCCGAAGAAAGTTGGGCTTTGAATTTTTATCACCAAGCTAAACTCGTCAACCCCAGTTGGGTTTGAACCCACAAGCATCGGCTCCTGAGGCGAGTACTTTACCCCAAGACCACCGAGGTTGATTGATCCAGTATTACAGGTTGAAGTTCTTGTTCTGTGCCTGCCTCCTTAATATTAAAAAACATTTCATCAAATCAATAATAATTTAGGTAAACCATAATTCTAACTTCATGGGAAAGCTTTTGATTTTGTCAGATGTATTAAAAATATTTGTATGTATGAATAAGTAAGAAATGCAGATGACACGGCTGACCACCTTCATTCGTGTTCTAATTAAACGGTGATACCTTGCGCTTGGGGTTCTGGCCATATGGCACACTTAATTTGCCGTTGCGGTACACCTGTCTTGTTAAATAAATATTTTCCAGTATATAAATGCAAGGCAAGACAGGTATGTGGTGGCTACAGACAGAAAAAACAGAGAATACCTGGGGATTTCAAATATTTTTGCCAAATTTCTGTAGAAGGTAGGGTTTTTTTTTTAGTGAAATGCAATTAAACCTGTGTTAAATTAATATTTTCTGATTATATATGCAATATAATGTACAGTTATATTATTTAAAACGAGCTTTTAGTTGATTTTTCGCTGTATTTAGCTTTAGGAACGTCCCATTTTAGTTTCCAGTAGTAATTTGAAAGCATATTTGGATTTTATTTTATTTGGTAGCAAGTTTCCATCACTGATATATCCTGGTCGAAGCATTTATTACTTACATGTCAAGGATCTTGTGGAAAAAAGTTCAGATATGAATCCAAAAGTGGATTTTCAGACACATATTGCATCCCAGGGCTCTGTAGTTTCAAGAAGTTCACTAACCAGTTATTTGTAGTTCTTGACCGGCTTGTTTCTCAAGAAGTTTTTAACAATTTTTAAAATGATCCCCATGCAGCTGCCTCACTCATTCAAGCATCACTACATCTCGATCCTTCATGAGCTCCCTTATTTGTAGTTCAAAAAATACACCCTCTTTGATTTTTGCATCGCTTAGTCTAGGAAACTTATGATTTAGGAAAAGAAAATCTTGACCATTATGAGCCATCAATCTGACGATAGTCCTCATCAAACAAAGTTTGACATGCAATGGTGGAAGGTATACTTTATCGGGGTTCACAAGAGGCTGATAAAAAATATTTTTCTCTCCAGGTCTTAGGTTTGTTCTCTTTGTCCACTGTTTTTTGATTAAAGGGTTATTCCTGTTCCTATTGTCCCACTCATATAAAAACCAACAGAACTTTGTGTATCAAAGCTAAGTCGTAATATAAGATCTATTTCACCTGTAGATCTCCACAAATGTGCAAAGAATACTTCTCATACTGTATCGTTGTAAGTAGCAATTTCATATTGTTATACAATGCCTTCATGCATGCATCATAAGCAAGAGAGATTGACAGATTCTCATTTCCGTTAATAAGGAGGATGGCTTTCAAACTTGTTTGTGAAGGATATATAAAAAGTCTCAATTCCTCAGGATTGTGTTGCTGTCCTAATGCATCTAATAAATAGTTCACATGATTGCAATACACCAAGTCATCTGGCATGGAGAGCAGGTGTTCTAATTCCTGCTGCCTTTCACAGAAATGATATATTTTAGTTTCTTTTTCAAGAAGATTCCATTTTAGACAAATTCAGTTCATAAAACAGATCATTAGGTTCTTCCTGGTGAATTTTTTGAGGTTATGCAATCTACCCTTCATCCCCTCCTTGGTCAGGCTGTCACCAACAAATTATTTTGAATCAAAACTTCACTCTTCTGGTGGCATGGGAATTGGTAGCTGTGTGCTGTGAGAAATGGGCCTGATGGCTGAAGAAATATTAACATATTTAACTACATTCATAAACTTGCTTGGTATTCCATTGATTTTTATGATACAAAAATAGCAGTCCCTGGAGTGATCCTTTGGTCCTCTACACAATATGGGAACTGGAAATGGCATGTGACGAGATTCAAACACACAAGACAAACTCACAAATTGCAGGTGTTATACACACATAAACCAGCACTCAACTGCAGCTCTAGTAAGCTACACTATCACAGATTGTCTTATCTTGAATGACGCACAGTGATTAATTGGTATGCCCTATTGCGTCATTTGTCATACACAGCAAATTTTGCTACTAGTTTCTCTGCTTGGACATAAAAAAATGATTCATGAGGAATAGGTTCTGCATTTAAAAGGATGTTTTGATCATTCTAAAAGGTTTGAAACAAAGAAAATTTAAGATTTATTAAAATGAACCATACAACAGGATTTTTGGATCAAAATGTAAAATTTTTTAGAAACAAGTATGTCGGTTACAAAAAAGTGGAGCCCTTGGGACAAATTCTGACCTAATTTTCAGAATCGGCACACAAAGATACATCAGAATAAGCCAAAATTATCCATTTAACAAAAACATTATCAAGCTGCAACTATTTTGTGAAGATCTCTGGTCCTGTTGACAAGCCAAAAGGAATATGCTTGAACCAAAAATTGCCAAAAAATGTATAAAAGGTGCAAAGTTCGGCGCTTGGCTCATCCAGAAAAATGTGCCAAAACCCAGTTCTCATGTAATCAACAAATATGACATTTTGGTTATTAAGTTCAGACAGAATTTCGTCAGGGGATGGAATGAGTGATTACTGATGAATGATGACTAGTGTTTAATATAACATATCATTACATTATTGGATGTCATGAAAATTTTTTAACATTGCAAAAAATAAGATTTTTCTTAGTTTATTTTCTGCATTAGAAATAAAACAAACTTGAACATTGCTGAGGAACCAACCAGAATATGGTATAGGGAGGAGGAGGTGCCACCTCTGGAAATTTATATAGGCAGATTACAATTTAAATCAAACATAAAATTGCACACATAAATAAATACTTAAAATTAATAAGTGCTTGATAAAATATTGCATTAAACTTTTAGTTAACAAGAACTAAAAATAAATGTATTCAAACTGGAATCAGAACTATTAAGAATCTGGTTGGATTTTCTGATATTTATTGTTAATTAATTGTTGATTAAATATGGGTTGTTAGAACAACATATATAGTTATAGATATTCATTGAAGTCTAATATCTTCAAAAATTTAACATTTCAGTAGGTTGAATGAGATTGCCACATATATTTTAGTTGTGGAACCCTGAAATAAAAAAACTCTTGTGCTACCTATTTGTTTGTCTCTATACTCTGTTTATACTTCAAGTTCTCACATAGGAACTTAATGTGCATATCCTAAGCAGAAGATTTTTTCCCCAAGATTGTGTTAAGTTATTTAAGAAATCTTTGAAACTTCAGTAAATGTAAACAATTTGGGAGCATACTGTTCACTAAGTCATTCCCAGCAGTCTTACCCATTATTATTAAGCACTAGTGTGTTTAAAGTTGCAGCACCACATGTTAATGTACTTGGAATAGCAATGTCATCACTTGGGAATGGATTCTTAGGCAACAAAGATGTTTAAAATAGGCAGACAAATTGGAATTAAAAATACGGCATCTAGGCACTAGAAGAGGCTCTCAAAGAAAGAACACAATAGGCAACGTAAACGTGATTTTACTACATACTATTTTATTACCTACAGCCAATTCATATGACTGGTTTCTTTTTAGCACCATGAGTGTTCAGTCTACTGCAAGAGTTATACTTTAGCCCATCAGACCACTGCTGAAGCAGGTCACATGCTTTTAATCAATGAATAATTTTTTAGATTTCAAGTACTAAAATTGGTTATATTTTCAGATAAAATGCTTTTTATAATTTTAAAAGAAGAGTTCAACTTCACACAATGTCAAGAGAACCAATTTCAAATTTGATGTTTCTGAAGAAGTTTAACTTTTCTCCTGCAATGGCATGTTGTTACTTCCCAAGATGTCTGCCAATGCTGCCATTGTCCTTCAACCAATTTACGCTCATTGGACGCTATTTAATAAGTGTCGATTTTCAAGCCTACTCCAAACAAGTAAGCCACAACTTACTATTTCTAAGAAAGTGGACTCTCCTTCCAGCAGAAAGTCCATGCAATATGAAACAGAGAAAAGCCAATGCTGAAATGGACATGTTATAGCACTTGTTCATAAAATAGGCAGAAACCAAGAGAATAGACAATTAAAGGAATTATAAAATTAACATAATATTGTACTCATAATAAGATGAAATGCAGATACATCTCAAATGCTTCCGTCTTACGATCGAGGGAAAGAAAAGGCAAATAGGCAAAATCTGGTTCCTAGTCATCACTATCATCATTATTTGAAACGTTAAGTATATTTTCTAAATCAACATTATCTTTTGCATAAATAGAATCGCTTTCACTTACAATTTTGTCACCACTTTTGCACAAATAATCAATCTCATAGATAACTAAACTCAGCATATGAATGGTGCTACTGCCATCTCTACTTGAAATGTTCAACTATAGCAATGGTTTACTGCAATAACAAGCAACATATCCTACACATGTTCGGGACACATTAGGGCACAAGGAGTTATAATAGAGTATTGACATATAATATTTTTTTTAATCAGAAAAAAGTATTTATTTGGCCAAATTTGAGTACCATACAATTTTATCAATTTTATTAGTATAAGAAAGATTAAAGTAAAATATATTTTAGGAGCCTAGTGTATTGCAATTACTTGCTCTGCCTTAACCTAATGTATTGCAATTACTTACTCTGCATTAAGCTTTAGAATCATTAATATAAATGATAAGGTTTTTAAATAAGTTGAGTTAATAAATTGAAAAAATAAGTTACAAGAAACTGACTTAACAACTCACATAATATATGTAGTACATTGATTTTTATATACTTCATAAGTAGAGTTGAAAACAATTATTGATGTGTTTGAATGATAATTTAAAGTTGAAGAATAAAACTACAGTATACTTTCGATTTACCGGGGGCGGATCAACCAGTTTGCGGCTTAACCATGGATATATTTAAATATATCACAAACAATACACCACCATCTTAATGCATTTTGTTATTGTCACCCAGTGAGCAGGTGCGGCAATCTCTCAGAGAGAGAGAGTCAGACAGAGACCAAGAAATAATACCAAGCTCAAGGTCGTACAGATACTGCTGAGACTAGAGAAACAGATGGGGAGGTAAAGGAAGACAGAGAAACAAAGCTTATCTCGGGTGATAAAGTGAGTCAGTAGCCAAGGCAATGAAGGCTGAGGAATGTGTGCTGACCTGACAAATTTGGAGAAGCAGGATGACACTTTACAAACACAATTAATGCATACACTGAAAAGTAACAGCAATTAGTACAGGCCTCAGAGATAAAACAAATGAATAAAGGACTTCTTTCATTAATTCATTAAGTATATAATGTATGTATGAGGGGGGAAAAGGAATTTTTTTGTATTATTTGTGATTTATATTATACGTGCTTCCTCGCCCCTCCATTACTCCGGAAAATCGAGAGTCTAGTGTATATAAAATATGTTTGAAACATTAAAATTAAGGAAAATAATGAAATGATTTTAAGTTAAATGGATGAATAAATGCAAAACAAGTGGTTTGTAAATCGATTTGTATAGAGGTAAAAATTATATAAATAATGGTTAGCACATAGATACATGAAATATTTTAAAACTTTTATGAATAATTACTTAAAAATAACTAACAACAATGAGGTTTATTCTGATTTCTTAAAAACAAGTGTGATATGTGTTCATTAAATTCATGAAGAGATTTAACTGAATTAAAAAGTGGAACAGTAATTTTAACAAATGAGTTGTTCAATATTGTGTGATCTCAATGAAATTTATATTATTTGATAATATGCGTACATCCTGAACATGAAGTAAGACTCTATGGTAAAAAAATGGCGATTAATATTTATTTCCAGTTTAATCAGTCTTACTAATAAAATATTATCTCTTACTAAAACACAATATTTTTAAAACAATTATTTAAAAATAGATTATTTAGAAGTCAACCCAGTACTTTAATCAATCAATCAAGGAATGCTAATCTATGTTGAACTTCACAATTGGTTATTTTTACTGGGCCACAGTGGCCAAAATTATCCATATGCTTAAACTTTGAACATCTATGGTCCCAAAATGGGATAAAAATTTAAACTTAAAGGTATCCTAATGTCAAATTTGGTTAAGATCCATGAATTGGTTCAAATTTTTAGAGTGGAGCAAAACAGAAACATATTTAGGATATAAAGAAACCTGATCATCTCATTGGTTTCATGGAAAAAGGCTAAATCTACAGTAACAGCATACTTTCTTGCTTCTTCTCTCTTTCACATCCCCCTCTTACATTCACTCTCCCTCTAATTCTCTACAACGGGTTTCTTCTCTAACCCCATATCTGGGCACAACAGTCCAAACATGATTTGTGGACAGTTTCACGGTGTCAGGTAGATGAAAATTGCTAAAATATTGTTGATAAAAAATTTAGCAAGTTTTGAATAAATTTTATCATACCAATATGGAAATTTGAGGTAACATCACAAAGAAACATTTATCTATATAAATGTTGAACAAATATAAAAACATACTGACATTTTGATGTCGGACCTAATCATAGAACAACATTGTGTGTGTTATTGTTAAATTATAGCGAGACTGTAGAGCCACAGCCTAGAGTTTGTTTTTAGCGAATTTCTAGTTTTGAGTTTCTTACATTTAAAACTGGGTTACTCATCAGTAAGTTTTTATATTAGTTTTCTATAAATATTGAACTCAAATGTCACACATAAAATCATAAAAATAAAGTTATATTTTATTGAGAAAGGCAACTAATCTATGTATTAGAATGCTATTGAAATGTAGTCTTGGTTAAGCTAAATATGGTACACAGTAACTTATGATAATGATTATACACCGCGTTTTATTTCCTGTTCAGGTTATATGCATGCATATATTATAATCAGCATAGTAGGTTAGGGATGAGGAAGAAGGTATTTTAGACACTCTACTCGCATTTGCGTGGAAGGAGTGGGAAACCATTTAGGGAAAAACACTCTCAGTAGACCTTACTAGGATTCAAATCCCAATCTCCCCATCAGCAGGCCAGTCTAACACAAAAGTGACTCACCGTTTTCCCAATGTAGCAGGTGATGCAGTAACTAAAGTAAGCTATATTACAAACTAACTATAGGTCAGAGGATTGGGCGGTAATGCTCAATTTTCTTCAAAAGGCAGCTACTACCCCTTTGTCCAGTGGCAGCAATGTAGTGTGTTTTTTTTCATTGTAAAAGCCATATTGTGCACCAGTATGTCCTTTTATATATTTCTATCCATTTTTCCTGTACTTTCTTCAAAATATTATACATACCAAATATAGTCATTGCACCCCATTTATTTAGTATATTGATTATCTTTTAAATGTCTTATGATTTATATGGAATTTGATACTTAGGATTTGTTCATTTGTAGTATATGCCAGGTCATCCATGTTTATTTTAGTGACAATACCAGGGAAATGTTGGTCATCATTCCATACAATAACTCAATAATCCACAGACATAATATTTATCTTCCCATTATTCCTTCTTGTCTTCTTTATCCGTCTCACTGTCTCTGATAAACATTTATTTTAATATTCACCCCATTTGATGTGTCTGTATTATTATTATTATTATTAGCACCGCGTCTTACTACCCGTTCGGGTTATACGCACTTACACTAATGTGCAATGGTAGGGTGATTGTGAGATGAAATGGAGGACCTACAGTTTAACGTGGAATCCGAACCACGGTGGAGGCCTGGCATTCCTCACATTCACAAGTTGTGATTAATACACGTCCTGTCAGAGGTGAAGGAAGGGTTTGGCAATCAGATAAATCTGTGCCGGGACCGAGGATTGAACCCCGGACCCTCAGCACAGAAGTCTGACACCTTACCCCTAGACCACCAGGTCACCCGATGTGTCTGTAGCTTGGAGGTGTGAGTCTCCTTGAGACTGGACATAGTACATACTTTGATAGACACTAGTTTAGTATTTTCCACCATAGTAAGTGAATATATTTTTCTCTTGATCTAATGAGGGATTTTTTATTTTCTTTGACAACACCAACCAACTGCTAGGCGTGGTTACAAGATATTAGCTCTGATCCATCTCCATACACCATACATTTCCCATGGCTAATTGCAAAAATAAATACCAGGGATTTATTTAAACAAGGTGTTTGCAGCAAACATGTATCTTTGTTTGAAATGTGAAAGTAATTCCATACAACTTTATTTAAATATTTTGATGTTAAAGTATATAAAAAGTGAGTCATCATATCAAGGCAGATAAACATGTTACATATGGGGGCATATATATACTCAGTAACAATTACACAGCTTTTGCCATCAAGCTGATTAATCCAACGATACTAAGGGGATGGCTCCAATGAGCTACTTGTATTTCCTTCCGATGAATTAGCTTGAAGCACTTTATATGATTAAATAAGGAAATATGATTGTGATTGACCTATGTATGGATTAAGAAATATGCCTACTTCAGTTCATTGTTCAATACTAGGAATGCTTCCTTAACCTCTTAACCACATGAACCAGTTAACAGGAAGCGTCAAGCCAACTCAAATGTTAGTAGCTGGTTGTGTCAACAGATTTTAAGCGTCTTAAGTATGTTTACATCTACCTCCAGGTGTCCAAATATGTTTCAATTTAAACCAATATATGTAAATATTTAAACGTGCATGTTTCATTATGTCATCTATTAGTAGGTTTAAAAGTAATTACAATCAAAGAATTTTGTTATTTTTAAAATCCAGGCATATTAATAATTCTAATTTAAGGGGGCCGCCTACCAGAGAGTTGGAATGCGTTGCAGACGTTCAGGAAATACGCGATGGTTAGGTAGTGTTTAAT
>CABFWB010009923.1:0-11060 GCA_902151455.1 Timema bartmani | reverse complement strand
TACAAGGGACCTTATACGGGACAGATACAAGGAACCTTATACCGGACAGATACAAGGGGCCTTATACCGGACTGATACAAAGGGCCGTATACGGGACAGATACAAGGGACCTTATACGGGACAAATACAAGGAACCTTATACCGGACAGATACAAGGGGCCTTATACCGGACTGATACAAGGGACCTTATACGGGACATATACAAGGGGCCGTATACTGTACAGATACAAGGGGCCTTATACGGGACATATACAATGAGCCTTATACCGGACTGATACAAGGGGCCGTATACGGGACAGATACAAGGGACCTTATACGGGACAGATACAAGGAACCTTATACCGGACAGATACAAGGGGCCTTATACCGGACTGATACAAGGGGCCGTATACGGGACAGATACAAGGGACCTTATACGGGACATACACAAGGGACCTTATACGGGACAGATACAAGGGGCCTTATACCGGACAGATACAAGGGGCCTTATACCGGACTGATACAAGGGACCTTATACGGGACATATACAAGGGACCTTATACGGGACAGATACAAGGGGCCTTATACGGGACAGATACAAGGGGACTCATACCGGACAGATACCAGGGGCCGTATACGGGACAGATACAAGGGACCATATACGGGACAGATACAAGGGACCATATACGGGACAGATACAAGGGACCTTATACGGGACAGATACAAGGGACCTTATACTGTACAGATACAAGGGGCCTTATACGGGACATATACAAGGAGCCTTATACGGGACATGTACAAGGGACCTTATACCGGACAGATACAAGGGGCCTTATACGGGACATATACAAGGGGTCTTATACGGGACATATACAAGGGGTCTTATACGGGACATATACAAGGGGTCTTATACGGGACAAATACAATATACCTCATATGGGACAGATAAAAAGGAACGTACTTGGTATAGAAATAGGGATTCTCTGTATTAAAAATGTCGGTGGTGTGTCAAATTGAAATCCGGTTTAGATATCAGCGAGGTTGATTTTAAAATAGACCCTGCATTATATCCCCGTTCCTCAGGATATCGGACTAGCAAAATATTCACATTGATGGGAGGTAGGATTGGGGTTTGGGGGGGAGGTGAGGTGAGGTGAGGTATCACTAAGGTGAAAAATAACTAATTCAGTGCTGGAAATATGATAATAAAATCTTGTACCAAGACTCTCTTGGTATAAGAAATAGAACTGATGATTTAATATGGATATTATTTCAAAATAATTTACTATCGAAGTTCTAACATTCGTTATCAGCACGCTTAAAACTAGCGGTGAGTCTATGACGGAACACACAATAACTTAATTTGTTGTATTCTGTAAATTGTAAAACGACACCTGTACACTGGAATCGAATCCGGGACCTTTGGCTTGGTAAGCCAATGCTCTCACCACTGGACTATCCAGGAATCGTCCCGTGCCAACGGTCATTCTTCACTCATATTTTAAAGCAGGGAGAAAATATGAGTGAAGAATGACCCTGAGAACAGGACGATTCCTGGATAGCTCAGTGGTTAGAGCATCGGCCTCCTACACCAAAGTCCCGGGTTCGATTCCCGTGTCCAGGTATCATTTTTCAATTTTCAGATTATGATATCTAGATATCCTCACTAAAAGCATAAATAATAGCTTCGGCTATTTGATTTTTAATCTTTTGTTATGCGCTCATGATGTCATGAATGATCTTCTATACTCATGGTTCAGCCTTACATATTTTCTTGAGCTTGGCCCTGACCTAGACACATGATGCAGCCTTGCAAAATATTTGTATCTTGACTTTTAATGCAAGTTAATACTTGATTACAAACACTGAATGAAAGGGTCTATCGGTGTCCCCTTGTGTTAAATGCTTAATTGCCCCTTACCCCACTCTTACCCTAACTTGCCCTATTTAATTAAGGGCTCCTCCTCTCCCGTTTGACAGTGAGCTTACGTTGGTACCTCTAGGCTATAAACTCTTGATAAAGACAATTAATAGTGCATTCTTGATTGTTCTAGTGAAATATATTATAGTTTACCTAGAATTATCATTAAAATAAATACATATTTTTACATAAAATACAAAATAAAACAACTTTGACATCAATATACAAATTGAAAAACCTTTATAAATAAAGTTAAACTGTTGTCATAACAAACGTTTAGTTTTAAATGGTGTAAGCCCATCTAACATTGTATTCCAGCAAACTCAACACTAATTTAGAAATCTTGTCTAAACGATAAAATATATTTTTCACAAACTCTACATTTAAAAAAATAATAATTACTAAATACTCTTCTTTTATATTCGTGACTGTGAGTCAACATGTGACCATGTTTTAGCAATTGCCAGATTTCTTGAACATTTTGATGTTTAAATAGTTTAGAGCCTGTCAATACAGAGACAATAATACAGCCCATTATTTGTGGCTCAGTGTTAACATACTTAGCTCGGAACCTGAATGCTGTGATGCAAATCCCGGACGGGTGAGGCTATGAGAGCATTTTAATTGAATGATTATTTATTCTCAGTATAGAAGAATGCTAGTGCATTTTAGTAGATTCCCTCTCCATCCAGTGTCCTTATTTTGATGTAATTTGCCCAGGATCTCCGGAAGTCGGAAGATCTTCAGAAGAGTGTAAGAGTGTGTGGGGTGAGTGTGGGACGGGGAGCTCAACAGAAATAAGTGTTTGAGGGATTTCCCCTGAAACAAAAATTGGATGACTCTATAATATAATATTTTAGTACCGCATCCTAATACCCATTCGGGTTTTACGCTTAGAATCTATTTCAAGAAGATTGTGTGTAACACTCTAGTTTTATTAGTTTCTTTGTCACAGTGTATCTTAAGAGTGTGGTAGGAACAATGGCTTAGAAACAACCAACTTATTCTTATTGCTGTCAACATTTAAATTATTTAAACTATATCACAGGTATTATTCCATAAGAAATAAGACTGATGGATTAAATAGCCAAGTTATTATATTTGTTGATTACGGTTACAGGCGCATCTTAATATCATATTTTGAAAAATGACACTTGAACATGGGAATAAAACGCGGAACTTGGAAAATAGCTTACCAAGCCAAAGGTTCCGGGCTAGATTCCCGTGTCCAGGTTAGTTTTTCAATTTAAATAATATAGGTAATCGAGACTATTGACAGCTATAGATCATTTGATTTGCGTGTGAGTATATTATAGTCGTTTTATATAAACATGTGACTGTGAGATAGAGTACATTCCCCACCCAAGTTTACTTGGATGACAGCTCAAAAATTTACTAGAAATAGTCCTTAATTTGTCCCTACGCCAACAGCTGATATCTATCACTTTGGATAGCTGTAATGAAAACATATGGTATTGTAGGAATGATGAATGTGATAGTTAACCAAAATCCAATATTATTTATCTTTATTTGAGGTCGGGTACAAAGATTATTTATCGTTTTATTCCACTTAAAAAAATTATTCACAGTACTTTTACAAAAGGTCTAACGAATATAGCTTCAAAATCGCGAACGATGAATTTAAATCATGTGATTGATCATGACGCAAACAAGCTATTTACAATGGTGCACCCACGCAGTAGATAAAAATATTTTCAGTTAAATATTTAGATATACTACAAAATATTCATAAAACAATTAATTAATATATATATATAATTATAAGTATGTTCTCTTTTAAAAGTAAATATGATGCCCGTATTAATTAAAAGGTATTAATATATTCATTATATCACACATTATAGATAACATTACAAAACGAAAAATAGGTAGGCCTACTTTTAATAATGTTTAAAATATTGTTTCGGATTAGATAAAAAGAAATTATTAAAAGTAATGAAACATTGTGAGAAAACTTAACTACGTTATTTTAAAAATGTGAAATATAGCATGTAATTAAAAAAAACATATCATTTATGACAAAACATTGATTTTTATCAAGTGTTGGCAAACCAAAACCTAAACGTATGATTTTTCAACTGTCATCCAGGTAAAAAAAAAGCTATGGTAAACAGACTCTACTTAACTTCCTATCACGTTTTTAATTTAGCAACACTGCGTTACAGAAAGATTCGTAAGACTTTACACAAGTTTTTCTAGTCAAGTGTTGTAACCAGTGGCAAATTATGGTATGTATTAGATTAAAATTCAATTCCTTTCTTAAAAATGAAGAGTAGCTGCCAAGTTTGTTTTACATAATATCCTGTATTTTTAATACACATGGACATTCAGGGGGAGGGGGTGTGTTAGTAAGTTCCCACTCACACACAAACACACACACACACACACATAATAAAATAAAATCATAGGAGACTTAAGCATTCCCCAACCCTACTGGTTCTGTAATCCTTGAATCTGTGTATAATTATAATGGACTTCTATTTTTAAAAGTTGATGATGAAGGCAGGATGTGTAAATTTTTACAACAAAAAATATCCCAAATAAATATTTATCAAACTAAATTCACACCAATTTGTGTGACCACACCATTAGGGCTCCAGGCTTGTGATTCACATATGATTTATCGTTGTGGTTTGTCTATCATCTCTTCACGCTAATGCTTGCTCACTTTCTCTAAGCTAACTTTCTCATCCCTATCCCTTAGATTAAACAGTTAAATTAGTCTTGTGTTAAAATGTTTTAAAAAATCAACTTAGGAATCAAAAAGGCTTTAGTTTAAGTTGGGATGAATCAAAACCATTCTTGCCCGGGGCCTGAGGTGAATATGGGTGGTCGAAAAGGGAAGTGGGATGTCAAATAAAATGGATATTAAATGTGCGACTCTTAAAAACACTCCAATATAGTATACCTTTATTTTAAGTGGCACAACTTGTCTAAAAGACGCTGACACAATAATAATAATAATAATAATAATAATAATAATAATAAATTAAAAGGAGTATTTTTATGAACGTCCATAAAACTAAAACGAGTCACGAAATGGACTAAGAGAGATTTATAAATATATATTTCTTAGAGGATGATATATATTTTTGGTTAAAACTAAGCAAAAAATTTGACTAACATGTGTTTGAGGTCTAGAAATCAAAATAGATCTGTTATCTATTTTTAATCTGTGAAAGTTTTTATGACTATCTCAATTCCTTCCCCCAAGACATTCCGTTATAAATTATATCTTCCCTCTCTGAACTTGAGACAATCGCCACCTGGTCTTTTGGAGAGAAAATACAAAAACTTGGGAGAAAAGGCCTTAAACACTCTTTGTGACACATTTATTATTTGTGAGTATATTAAATAACTCCCTCTTAAAATGTAGCAATCTGCACTTATAGACACTTGGACTATGGCGTCAGTCTCGTGTGTTGTATTTTACCTGGGATACGTTAAGTTTGGGGTTAGAATCTTGGATGGAATAATGGTCTAAGGTGTTTTCCCCTAATTATTTCCCATTATCTCACCATGTAAATGCCTGCTACATTTCCTCTGTGTTTTACCTTTCTTCTCTATAATACTGTAAAGTTGTTGGGGATTTTCTCCCTTTAGCTTTCAACCATCTCAAGGGTGCTTTATCTTTTGGGGTTTATTTATAGTACTGATCCTACAAATCAATTTATTGTTAAGGCTTAAAAGTGCCATCATTCGTTACCGCAAATATTTTAAAGAAAGTTTTAGTTTCATAATTATCAATACCAATGGTTTATCTGTTAAGAATAATTTATGAATACCAATATAAATTTGTAATATCCTAATTTAAATTGGGTTGTTGTATCAATTTATACTATGCTAATAAATATAGGCATTTAATTTCCATGTATAACTTACTAATTTAGTATACATTTTTTGTGTATCAAAATATAGGTCTTCTACTGTCCCAAGATCGACAGTTTTCAATTTTAATGGCATTTACCAAGGTATTGTAGTATTCTTGGCCCCTAAATGATTCAAATTGATACAATTTGTAGGCCTAACCTTATTCTGTACCAATATTAACTAATATGAATCAATGAAATATATTACACTCTTTAATTGTCTTCGTTGAGAAATAAGCATGATAGGTCCCTCTAAATGTCATAATAATTAGTAAGTATGTATTTATATTTTAATTTTAAGCAACCCAACATTCTAATATTAAACTGAGCACTTACAGGGGTCAAGATGTTGATGTGAGAGTAATGGGAAAGTGAATATGAAGGAAGCTGGGTGACCGGTTATGTATGGGTCGAGGTGTGTCTGAATAGGATAGAATGGCACGCTTACATTCTGGCAGCCTTGAACTTCAGTGTGCATAAATCCAGAGAGTTAGTTAGCTAGTATTATTTTTTTATCACCACGTCTTACCTATGCAGGCTGCACGCGTATATGAAAATTACTCCATCCAGGAGGATAAACTGTGAACACGATTCAAAAACATTCGACTGTTCCAGAATTAAACCACAAGATATTATATGCTTTCATTAAGCTTTTAATGCTAACTTAGGAAAATTAGCATTTTTTAAAATAAGTCTGTGCAATTTAACATAGTTACTCTATTTCATTAAGAACTCGAAAATTCATTGCCACACTTACAAAAGTACACCACCTTCTCTATCTTGAGCTAATTCTATCCAGTCCACCTTATTACACCAAATCTCTTTCAGGTCCATTCTAATGCTATCCTTCCATCTGCTTCTAGGTCTTCCAAATGGTTTCTTCCCATTGGGTTTGCCAGTAAATATTCTGAGCACTGTTATAGATTCTCCCATTCGCGCTGCATGTAGTGTTCACCATAATCTACGAAACTTGATTATCCTAACAATGTATTGTGATGAGTACAGGTATTTCTTTTTTAGCATAGCGTCTTACTGCCCGTTTGGTTTATAGGCTAACTGGTTATGTAGCTCACCATTATTTAACCTACTCCACTCACCAGTAGACTCATTCATTTTAGGACCAAATATCTTCCTAAGCACGTTGTTTTCGAACAACCTGATTTTTTCATCTGGCAAAATAAGAGGCCACGTTTTACACCCATAGAGAACAGCCAGTAAAATTATTGCTTTGTATATCCGAGCTTTACATTCCTTGAAAGCAAATGAAATGTCAACAACTTACTGACCGAATAATAGCATGCAATACCCGACAGTATCCTTTTCCTAGTTTCCAATTTATCATCATTATTGTTAGTTGTAATTGTTTCTAAATATTTCATCTACTTAACTCTGTTAAATTACATATTGCTCAAAGTAATATCTAAATTATGGTCCCCAATCCATGTTATCTGTTTAATCATATGATTGGTTTTTCAACGTTCACTTTTAAACCTATTTCCTTACTAGCCTATAATGAAAGTTCAGCATTTTTTGCCACACCTTGATTACTATTGCCGAACAAAGCTAAATCATTTGTTCAACTCACTATTTATTTCATAAGTATCTGGTGGTATCGGACCCATATCCTTCCACGCGTATCAGTCACACATACCTCAATTATCTTGGCAAGTTTTTTGGGAATCCCAAACTTAACTGAAATTTCCCATAATTTGTTTATTTTAAAATAATTTAGCCTAATGTATACCTTTTTAAACCTTTTGTTCAATGAATTGTAATATTTGGTGCAAATTACGATTTAAGTTATACTATTTAATTTCAAAATTCTTTTCTTATTACGTTACTGCTTAGCTCCAATGTAAAATTTGTGTAGCTTCATTTTCAAAGTAAAAATAAGAGACTAGTTTGAAAGTAAGTCAGTAAGCTAACCCAAATCCTCATTTTATTTCAAACCTTCCTTTTTCCATTGTGATTATTTTCAAAACTCTCCTGTTCCAATGTTTTATATCAACATTTTCCTCATCTAAATTATTTTTTAAAGGAATTCTATTACAAATATTTGTCAACTGAGATTTATTATTAATAACTAACTGTAATAAATAAAAGTAACACCATTAAATAATATCAATCAATACACATGGTGGGAGTTTATTGCATTTTCAAAAAAATCAGTTTAGTTGGATAAGGGCAGTTTATAAATTCACCGCCCCTCTTAAACTAGTGAAATGAGTAAAGTTATAATATTTTTAATGTGAAACCCTTATTAAAATATTATTTAATTACATTTTTTGTATGTAAGGATGCAAGCTAAATTTGAAAATAGCTTATTACCATTTTAGATTAAGAGTTTTTGAACCGATTATTTAAAATATTATAACTTCACACATTTGACAAATTTAAGGATTGAGTTTGAAAAAACAGTTTAAAGTGTAGCCAACTAATTGAAATCATTTCCTTCATTAATAATATAGACGCTCCTTAATACATACTCTTAATATGTTTTATAAAATGCTTGTATAAAGGCTTATCTTGCCACCCAATTAGTCCATATCAAGATATTAGGGCTGGGTGTGTAATATTATATGAGCTAGAAGATATTATATCAAACACAGTAATGTTAGTATAATACTGTCCAGTGAAAGTTTAACTACCCCAAGCTAGATCATACGATAATGTTGATAATTTGCTGTCCATGCTAGGTTAACTACCCCCAAGCTAAGATACACTGTAATGTTGGGAATTTGCCGTCCAATGTTAGGCTAACTACCCACGCTTACCCCCTGCCATATTGGTAGGTTGCTGTAAAGTGTTAGGTTAACCAACCCAAGCTAGATTACATTGTAAATTTGGTAAACAGCTGCCAAATATCAAGTGCTAGGTTAACTACACAAAATAAAATACGCTGTAATGTTGTTAAACTCCTGTCAAATGCTAATTTAACTACCCAAAGCTAGAATACACTGTAACGTTGGTAAATTGCTGTCAAGTGCTAGGTTAACAACTCCGATTTAAAAAGCACGGTAATCTTGACAAATTGATGTCAAGTGTTGGGCTGGCTACCACAAGATAGAATACACTGTAACGTTGGTAAATTGCTGTCAAGTGATAGGTTAACAACTCCGATTTAAAAAGTACGGTAATGTTGACAAATTGATGTCCAGTGTTGGGTTGGCTACCACAAGATAGAATACACTGTAACGTTGGTAAATTGCTGTCAAGTGCTAGGTTAACAACTCCGATTTAAAAAGCACGGTAATCTTGACAAATTGATGTCAAGTGTTGGGCTGGCTACCCCGTGCTAAAAGACATTGTTTTGGTGGTAAATTACTGTCCCATGTTAGGTTAACAACTCCGAGCTAAAAGTCACTGTAACGTTATCAAATTGCTATCCCATTCCCAACTTGACCTCATTTTCTTTTGCTTCGTAACATTTTTATACTTTTTTTCCCTCCACCCTCCATTACCTTTCATTTTCTTTCATTACTGGTCCTTCTCTGTTTCTTTCTCTTGGGGGCCATTCTATCCCTCGGTTCACAAGTACACAGACAATTATTTGTTATAGCTGGTGTGATCAGCACAGCACTCTTCTCTAAAACGTGGGTAGGCCAGGGTTCGATTGCACCCAACAGACTTGGAGTTAGTTCTTGCAAGGGGTATTGTATATCAGTTATGATTAAATAGATATGTTATGAAAATATATAAAACATTAAAAAAAAGTGTCAAAGAGAGAGGTGTTAAATACTAAACAAGCTCGGATTGAAAATTCTAGCAGCTGATTTGTCACGCATTTTCATACCATGTAATTTATTTCTTGAAACCATTCATTCATTGCCATATCATGAGGAACAAAAACCTTCTTCTCACAAGGGTTCGGCCAGGCTGACAAACGTGCGAGCGAGCGCGTAAGCGACTGGGTGGCCAGACTGGCGAGCGTGCGAGCGAGCGAGCGTGTTATTAGCAGATAGCTCTCGTTAGTTGTTGACGAGGAGGCTCCGAATCTTAGCTGAGTGAACGGAGGTTTTTTTAACAGGTTATTTATTGTTGTGGTTTTCTCATCCTCTCTCCACGCTAATGGTGATTCTTATTTGTAAAGACCTACTCTGATAATATATAAGTATTTTAACATATCCGTTTTACATATAAATACATATAGGTATGGTTTTATGATATTACCAATTATATTAAACCGTTATTAACAAATGTGCTAAACCTATCGATAGTAATAAAAATGTCAAAATGAGAAGTTTTCCTAGCACTCAATGAACCAACATACAATAATATTGCCTAGCGCCTGTAAGATAGACTGTACCTGGTCGAGCGCGCGCGCTTGAAAGATAGAACCAGTTATATCTTTCAAGCGTGCGCGCTCCAGTCTGGCCACCTATCATTACAACCAATGTGATCTATTTTATATTTTAGTCGCTCGCTCGCTCAGTCTGGCAACCTTCTAACTCCGGTAAATGTGCCTCTTTTTTTTATATCAGTTCTTCTTAATTATCAATCTTATTTTTTCTAACATACTGAGTTATATATTTATCACTTCATTGGTACTATATCACTTGCATTGTTGTTTAACTGTGTTTGATTTGTGTTTCTTTAATGAATACCTGAGGAGGATGTAGAATTACGTAGAAACTAGTCGTCAAATGTTGGTCACTCACGCAGTTTCTCGACACAAGGAGAGCGGGAGATTTATTACTAAAAAATCGTCAATCTATAAAACCATGCTAGTTTAGTATTTAAGGCACCCTTTATAATTATATATATCTTTTCATAATATAGTGATTATTCTTAAATAATATGTTAGTTATCCTTATGTGTTTCAAAAATATGATAACGTCAGACAAATTTTAGTACGTATGAAAAAAATCCCTCCCCTCCCCGTTCCCCACTCCAAACCATCAAATTATGTTAATCTCTAATGCTGTAAGTATAATGTTGATTATTAGTCAAAATGATATTTGATTAACTGGGTAAAATAGTATTCTTTTGAATATTTTTTTATTATAAAATGGTATAATAAATAAAATTGCGATTGATATTACTAATGCAATTTACCCCCCCTAGTTTATTAGGAATGGATCGTAAGATTGCGTAAGCGAATAAAAAATATCATTCAGGTTGAATATGAATTGGGGTTACTAAAGGATTTGCAGGAATAAAATTGTCTGGATCTCCTAGAATATAAGGTTCTAAGCTTACTAATATTATAAATGCGAAAGTTTGTGTGTTTGGATGTTTGTTGCTCAATCACGTCAAAACTACTGAACAGA